>JADLZK010006206.1:0-43135 GCA_015847255.1 Hyparrhenia diplandra | reverse complement strand
GCGCTAGCGAACAAGACCTGACCGTGATCGGAGGCACCACTACTCGAAAGCGAGAAACGGCCATGAGCAAAGCTCCACGCGCGGACAAGGCCTCCAGCTCATCACGCCACCAAAAAGGCCTGCATCCGTAGCGATCAGCGCAGGAGCGACGAGGCGAGAGAGCGGCAGAAAAGCAGGGAGAGCTAGCGGGGCCATAGTAGAACGGCACGGCACGGCACGGCACGGCGCCCCAGAGCCGCTGGTGGCTGGCTGGAGGCGCGGCGAAAGCGGGCCAGCGGGGCAGCCACCAGCCAGTTCACCGCGGCCGCGCGCGACAGCCTGCTGCCCCGGGATCAGCGCTCGGGCAGATGGTCCAAAAGCGCGCGCGGGAGGGCGGGAGAGAACGAACGGTCGTTTGGCGCCGCTAGCGGGCCGGCTCCGGCTGTCCGCGCTGTCCCCTCCTTGTCCGCCACGGCGCCTGGCCGTCAGCTCGTTTGGGTTGCAAACTTGCAACGGGCGGTTCGTCGCTGTCCCGATCCCGACCCAGGCCCGCCCGGCCGGACAACGCATTCACGCCGACCGGACGGCAATTACCACCAACGCCTAGTTAATCACATGTCGCTCTTTACTGCCGTCACTCACCATGGACCATGGTGAAAAGGCAGCCATTGAGGGGAGGAAATCCAATCAGGAAAGAGGGTGCCGTGCCCTCCGTTCGTTCCGTCGCCTCAACGGCTGGCTGGGCAATCAATCCCGCATTGAAGCGCGGCCGTTACATGTCTCGTTTCCTGGGTTTCCAGCCGAGCGGGCGCCGGAGCCTGCCATGCAGTTGCACGGCGGCCATCAGAATTCAGAAACGGACATCGGCGTCGGCGCCTTGCTCGGCGCGGCATATGGTCCCTCCCGCCCGCCCGTCCTGAGCTCCCAGTTCGTTGCGTTTGCGTGCGTCGATTCCTCCTAAATTGCCGGCGGTCTCGCGTCACACAATCAATGGCATCCAACAGAAACCGCTCGAGTTCGCGGAGTTGGTTGTACAGTCCTGTGGCTGCGTGTCCGCTCGATACTCACCTACCTGGTACCTTATCAGTTACTGTATGCTGCCGCCTCGTCAGATCCGAATGTATCTTGTCCGATCACCATCAGCTGGTGCTGGCAGTGGCAGTGGCATCGCCCCACGCCCACGTTTTGGTTCCGATTTGAACCAAGGCCTTCGCTCGCCGGTGGTCATGGAGACATGCTGGACCGGGCCAGATTTGCACGGTTGTTAGGCGAGCGCGAGACACTGCATTGTATGCATACGTGGATAAGAAGATCACGCTCGCTGCCAAATGCTAAACGCGTGTGCTATCATTGTTTGACGCAACGGGACGCGCAGGCGCAGCACAGCGGGCGCTACCGCGCTAGATATTCTGGCAATTGCAATTTTTACAGCGGAGAAGGAGAGCGAGAACCGTGGTAGATCGAAGATGAATCATGGTGAGACGTTGAGTAGTGCATCTGGGTACAGTACGAGAAAAACGTCCAGCACATTTCTTTGATGCGCAGCGCATACTAGGCCATCCTAGGGCCTGTGGGACTAGGGCCTTGTTTAGATGGCAAATTTTTGTAATCCGATGTGACATCGCATAATCAGAAGACGCTTCGTTTGTTAAATGGTAAATATCATCCTACCATGTAGCAACCAGCCTCAAAAGAATCGCCCTCATAACGTACATCTAAACTGTGTAATTAGTTATTTTTTTTTACTACATTTAATACTCCAAATATATATATTTTTTTTGATTTAATTTAATGCTGATGGCAGAAAAGTGAGAAAAAAGGTTAAATTTCTGGCCATCTAAACAAGGCCTAGGAAGAGACCTCTGCGGCCAGGGCACACTGCTCACTCATACAGTACAGTCACTGCCAGTGCAAGTTGTGCAGCTCCCAATAAAGAGCTATAGCTGCTGCTCATACATGTCCTCCAGTCCTCCTCGCCAAACTACAATTCACACCCTGCGCATGAAAAGCCCTCCCTCCTTTCCAGCCCATTTAGCTAGCTTTGGGAGGGAGGGAGGGACAGACAGACAGAGCGAAGAACAGGAGCGCGCGGCTCGGCTCAGTGCGGTGTGCGGAGCAAGCAAGTGCAGCCCGATGGCCTGTTCCTTGCTATTCCTAGCCTTGTTGGCGGCGGCGTGTCTGTCAGCCGCGGCCAAGCTTGTTCCCCCGTCGCCGTCGGAGTCCCTCTCCTTCGGGGAGGGCTACACGCAGCTGTTCGGCGATGCCAACCTCGCGCTCCACGGCGGCGGCAAGAGGGTGCACATCTCCCTCGACGAGCGGACAGGTGGGTGTTTTATTTGCTGTTCTGTTCTCGCCCGACTGATGGCAACGGCAATGGCAAGCCGTGCTTCGTGTTCCTGCTCTGTTCCGCGAACCTCCTCACTCATCGTTGCTTGCTCCGTTGCGCACAGGCGCCGGGTTCGCGTCGCAGGCCGCGTACCTCCACGGGTTCTTCAGCGCCCGCATCAAGCTGCCCGCCGACCACACCGCCGGCGTCGTCGTCGCCTTCTACGTGAGCAACCCACCCAACCAAGCCCCCACACTGCCAGTACACACAGGCCTCTGGCTCTGGCTGGCACACGAACCAATGCGATATTTGACGAACACGGCTGGGTGATGGCGTGATGCTTTATTATTGCAGATGTCGAACGGGGACGTGTACGAGCGGACGCACGACGAGCTGGACTTCGAGTTCCTCGGGAACGTGCGGGGCAAAGAGTGGCGGGTGCAGACCAACGTGTACGGCAACGGCAGCACGGCGGTGGGACGGGAGGAGCGCTACGGCCTCTGGTTCGACCCCACCGAGGACTTCCACCGCTACGCCATCCACTGGAGCCGCCACAGGATCATGTAAGAAGAACCACCCTCATACTGTTTTCTACTACTTCGTACGTACTAGCACGTATCAGGATGTACAGGGTTGCAAATCGGGAGCACAGTTTTGGGGTGATCGTCCATGGTAGACAAGTAAATAAACCTACTTAATTACTAGGAAGATTAAATTTCGCATGAACATTAGTAAATTTGAAGTGTGCATAGAAAAAATTGGGCACTGAAACTTATGTTAACCAAAATATAAACATGACTACGATGATTAGGTGATATACATTCATACAGAGGTTTTTGTACCCCCTTGATGGTATGGTGTCAGTACTTCACCTGTTCTCTTCTGTTCTTCCGGTGCTTGTTTTACTAAACAGAACAGCGCTGCATGTCTGATTGCGCTCTAGTATGTCTTCATTATTTGGTTGAGGTACTTTTTGTTTGATTCTTTCCCATCTCACCCTCTCTTTTTTGTCTTTTAATTTTTGGCTCTCATGAATCATGATTGAGAGATATTGGCCTCTTCGTCTTTACAGCTCGTAGATTCCTTTGCCTGTTGTTGCTTTAATCATGTAAGTCCTGAGGCCCCAAAATTGACTAGAGGTGGGATTACCACAAAGGGCATCCAAATATTTGTGCGGTGCAAAGTGTAACAAAGCATAACTCGTTTAATTCAGAACTGCAGCGTGTATAGAGCACAAGCTTCTGCTTAGGTAATAGCTTATATCTGTCAAATCTTCTGTTCTGAATCAGATTGTGCATTCAAGACTCTGAAAACCTGAAGTGAGGCAATTGCTTCTCCTTTGAGTGATTGAAATGCTGCAAATTGCAGATGCATACTGCTTGCATATATATCTTCACGTGAAAAAAAGTGGACATCAAAAGTGGACCATTTACTACCCTGAACATCCATCCCATCACAACATGTGCATGAGCTTCTTATCTCTGATCCCCCCACCAATGCTCGCATAGTCGCATGCCGCCTTCCCCGGCATGATTGCATTCGACACCTGCTTTACCCTGAAGAACTCACAAGCAACCTTTTTGATTTCTTGGTAGCACGGAGAAGCAAAAAGGCATCTACCATCAATCCATTACCTGCTTTTCAGTGCATTTTGTCACGAGCCCCCTCTCCTGTGTTTCAGGTTCTTAGTTTTCAAAGGAACATGAATCATCCTACTGCCACTAGCGGTCGTACAATCCCAAATTCTACAGCTTTGACAAATGCCTGGCAATGTCCAGTGCTTAAACTTCGACCTGTCAGTAGATAGACGACTGATGATAAGCCTTAGTTAAATCATGGCACGACCTGTGCCTACATAGGATTGAAAACTTCAGAACTCTCAGATTATCTTCTGTTACTATTATAAACTTCACACATTTGCCACTAATATTTCCATTCAAGAATGAATTTTAAAATTCGACAATTTCACCTTGTTGATGTTGAACAAAAAATCTCTGCCCGTGCCTCCTGCAGATTCTACGTCGACGACGCCCCGATCAGGGAGGTGGTGCGAACGGAGGCCATGGGCGCACAGTTCCCGTCCAAGCCCATGTCGCTGTACGCCACCATCTGGGACGGCTCCAGCTGGGCTACCTCGGGGGCCGCTACAAGGTGGACTACAAGTATGCGCCCTACGTCGCCGAGTTCGCCGACCTCGCGATCCGCGGCTGCGCGGTCGGCCTCGCCACGGCGTGCGCGACGCCTGGCAGTGCCAGCGACGACGACGACTCCTACGGCCACGCTGCCACGATGTCGCCCACGCGGCGTTCCGGAGATGGAGGCGTTCCGGTCGCGGTACATGACGTACGGCTACTGCTACGATCGCCTCCGGTACCCCCGCGCGCGCTGCCGGAGTGCAACGTCGGCGCGGAGGCCGCGGCGTTCCTCCCGTCGGGGACGCGAGGGCGGCATTGCATAGGCACGGTAGGCGCAGCCGGATGCGCCGCGGCGCGGACTCTGCTGTTTGATCGGCCGTGTCGACTGTGATGTCATCTGATGTATGATTAGGTTCTTGATTAGCACTATCTTTGTAGGGTAACAGTAACAGAACTCCACTGATTATATTATTATTATATTATATATAGGCTCATCGCCTCTACTACTACTAGAAGCATTGCTCCAGCCATCCATGTTCGCCCCTTTGATTGAGCCGCATGCACATTGCACGCCATAAATCCATAATTCCAACAATACTCGCAAAATCAATCGTTCAGACCCCAAAAGAGTGATCGGTTCATAATCCATCGTACAATGGTAACTCGACAAGGGCTCATGAATAGCAACGTAGCCATCTTTCGTTCTCGTTCCAGATTAAGCGTCGCGTGCAGTGTTATAATTTCCATCCACAGCGAACATCTGTAGCAAAACCATCCATCAGGAAAAAAAAAATACCTTCTGCTACAGATGCATCAAAGATCAGTCGATCACAACAGAATTGTATGCAAGAAATTTCGCCCACATTTTTTTCCATTTCGGATGTAATAGGTTGATAGATTTGCGCAACAAAATACATCAGAAATGGTTTTCACTGCCCATAAATCTGTTATGACAGCAGATGATAACTCAAGGCAATGTTATAATTCCAGATTTGCAACAGAGCAGCTACAAAATTTAGGACGTTTTCAGTCTCAAGAACTTGACACCAAGGTTTCTTTTTGTCAAGGATATGAGGGTTGCCAGCAAAGACCGCTGCTAAGCTCTGCGCAAATTCACGGCTCAACAAATTTAAATTCTCATCTCTCCAGTTTTTCTGTTGTCTATGTACTAGAACCCCCCCTCTATTTAGCTGCATGTCCTTGTGGCTGGACCTTGCTGCTCCCGACATTCTTCAGACTACCATTCTGCTGCTCCATACCTACAGCTGACTTCTCATCTGCATGGCTGCCACCACCATTTGAACTCCCATTGCATTCTGGTTTCTCCTCAGCTGTGTAAGATCTCTTTGTTGGAGAGTTCTTAGGAGAATGATTGCCATTAGACATCTCCTTGCTAATGATCTTATTATGCAGGTGAGCAGATGAACCTTTTGTGGGGAGTTGGGTTCACCATGGCCATGGGAAGCTGGCATCATCTGATGGGGCAGAGGGTGACCTGATCCCGGAGGAAGGAAGACCCCTGTACCAGGACCAGGGAATCGTGGCGGTGCAGGCCTTGGAGTAGCTTCTTGTATCCAAGTTGCTGTTGGATTTTGCAAGGGAACAGCTGGTGTGAAAGGTATGGCTGCAGCAGAAACAGGAGCAGGGGCTACAAACAGAGGCTGCATCCCATCAGGTGGTGGAACGTGGTGAGGTCCAACTGCTGGTGCTGGAAGTACACCACTGGCCGGAGCATATCCAAAGTGTTTTGGACTTTGGGGATGGCGGGAGATATTAGCTGGCCTTGATGATTGACCCCAGGGCATAGGAGGAGGTGTTAATGGAGGAGTGAAGCGGGCGCTTTCAGCTGGGATGTACTTTCTTGCTAAAGACTTTCCAAAATTCAGTATGACTCTCTGCTTGCGAGTAGCAGGAATAGCTCGCTTTGCACATTCAACACTTTTCCCTTGCATGAGTAGAAGTGACCTGCGTTGAGACAGAAAATAATTTTCAATAAATATGCAGTCTCATGACAGTGCTGTCTAAAACCTAAAACAAAAGAGGAAGAGCTAAATGGCTGTTTCCTTAACCAGAAACTAAAAAGCCCACAATGTACTATTCAAAGAGAGTAGTGTGAACTATCAAGCTGTGTCTATGGTTTGAACCTTTAAGAGCCAAATGTAACAGGGAGAAGACACTAATGTAACAGGGAGAAGACACTAGGGGGGATGTTTTACCCAGTTGAGAGCGAGAGCTTCAGAGGACCTCTATGATCACCTCGTTCTCCTACTGATATGGATCGACCAAACACCATATCACAATCTGTTAAGCAGAGCGCACAAAGAGGTCTACCATACCAAGGGAGGGGATTGGTGAGGATGAGAATAGTCTCCCCTGAAAGAAAAAAAAAAATTAACTTAATCATACATATGGTCCGTTTCAATGTGTCCACAATGAGTGATAAAAGTGGTAAAACAAGGAACCTCCCCTTATTTCTTGGCTCACCATTGTGGAGGGAAGTAATAAAATCGACAGTAGTATCACCCAAACAAGAATGAAACAAATATTAAAATCACTCCATTCCCAGCAACCTCCTCTACCCCCCTTCCCAGCCATTCCTGCTCTTTCCATGTCATTATCTCACATTTTACAATTAAAAAGCATGGCCCCACACGACTACCTACTTCTGTTAATGTACATGCCTAGTGTCAAAAAGGACCCACACTAACTACTAGGGCAACATATATATATTGACCTTGCTCTCTAAGCCAAAAAGAAGCAAATTACCTCACTGAAGATGTCGATAACACAATAATCTGGTTTGAAGGGTATAATTTCTTTCTGAGATAAGCGATCAAACAGATCATGCAGCAACCCAGGAATTGCCTCCCACCCTTGTTTCTGGACTCACATTTAATAAAGATACGAAAATTGTCATCAGAATATGATACTACCATTAGGTACTGTAGTGCAAGCTTGATTTACCTCTTTGATTTTCATCATCAGGAGGGCCTTCAATGATATGAACGCCAAGCTGAACAATTTCCCTTCCATGACCCTTCGTTGGTCTTTTTAGCAATAATAACTGTCCCAGCTGTTTCATCAAGTAAAATAGTATTAACTTAAAAATCCAAAACAGTTAGCCTCCTAGTGCACAAGAACCAAGACATTTTCTGTTAACACAAAAGTAGAGCACCAAACTAGAGATAATATGGTTTTATGAAACACATTATTTTCTAGATTACCAGCACAGTATTATCCAGGTATGCATTGTACATGCATAATGAAAAATAGATAAAAGCAAAGTGAAATAGCACACAGAGAAATTTCCAATAGGCTGCACACACATAAGGTCATAAGCACAAAAACAAATAACTTCTGCAGGAGAATTAATTCAAAAAGGAAAGAACATTTGAAAGGCTACCTTCAAGCCCCCTTGTAGGTAAGAGGATTTTGTTTCATTAACTAAAGAAAGGATCTTATTTGTCTCGGTCATATTGACCAACCCTTCATAAACCTTGAGCCCTTCAACAGTATTGACCTCAAGGAACAAAAAAAATCATGGTTAGCCATAAGAAAGTGCATGTAAACAATTTGACATGTCCAGATGACTTGGAAGAGAAAACTGTATAACCCAATTGAAATTCTACTTCCTATGCCAACATACCACTCTGCCATCAATGATCTCATTGGTCGAATACTCTACAGGGGTTGCAACCACTTTGCTACTTCCTTCAGAAATAGCTTGCAGCTTTGATTTTTGTCACCCTCTACAATATAAATAATACAAGGGCATAGTTTAGGAACGTAATATGTAGGATTCTTTAGTTTTCAGTCATATTTTTTAAACTCCATAAGGCAGCAGTGATTAGGACATGACCAAAAGAAAAGCATCAGTCTTATTTGAGCAGTCAGTTGTTGCTAGCTTATTCGAGCCAAGAAAGCAAAGGGCATCACCTCAGGTCCTATTTATCATACATTACTCAGACTTCCAACTTGTCATACATTATTCGCACCCAACATTTGTGGTTACAACAGAATAGATCCATCCAACGATTTCATAAAAATGAGAACTACCAAGATACGTCCACTGATCATTTGAGTCACACCAACTAAAAATGGATGAGCTCACAAGAACTACAAATCAACTAGTTACTTCATGCAGGCAATACTACAAATGAATGACTATACGACGCAACATGCAGTAATTAAATTAAATAATAATTGAATGAATATCTAAAAAGAACACATATGTACGTATGTTATGCGCTTTGTGTACCATCAAGTATTGGAGAATCCAATCGCAAGCTTTTAGTATTGACAACGTTCCCTGGTTCTTTTCAGCCCCCTCCCTTCCTTGTTGTTATGAACTTCACGTCCTATGAGAAGTCAAGAGCACATGAGAGTATTTTTAAACTAATTACTCATGCATTTGTCACCTTTGAATAGGTTACATGCAAACAAGGAATATACTGCATTAAATGAGTTAAATGAAACCGTAACTGCACTAGCATGTATATAATGAAGAGAACAGCTATTCAACTCTTCACTTGCAGATGCTTGAGTGTAAGATTCAAATATATCATCCATCACAACTCTAAGACAGCAGAAGGAATTTATGAACTTGACTACGTTGCAGAACATGCAGACCTATGAAATGCTCAGAAAGAACAGTCTCCACATGGAGAAGCTCCGCATAGTTCTGTGCGTGCCTATACACACAACTTATAACTTATAACTTACAAAAAAGAAAGGTAGTTCTGGATAACATTATCAGTATCTTTAGGGCCTCCCAATTGGTAATTGATACAGGAACACACATTTCAGCACGTTAAAAGCTAGCCTTTTTTTTTTTTTTGGACCTTGACATTTATTAACACGTACACAAGCCAGAAGCGGCAACGCTTCATCAACTTTAGACTACCACATATACAGATGGATATCAGCATTTTGGCAACAAGCATCATTGGTTCAATACCTTGAACACCGATCAGCAAACAAGAAAATCAATTCCACACTGAAAACGCATTTGTGGTTCGTACCGTTTTGTGACCTATCAGAAGGGAGGGGTGAAAAGAAAGTCCGGTGTGGCAACGAAACAGACACTGTACTAACGCCAAACAAAGAAAAAACGAGCATACTATCACACAAAGAGAAAATAAGAGCATACTATTATCACGCAAAGAGAAAATAAGAGCACGAAAAGATCTCGTGTTACCATCTTTCGGATCCAGTCGCCGCAAAGGCGCTGCCGCCGCGCGGTGGATCGGGACGGTAGTGGCCGCCGTGGCGATGGTGCTGGTGGGAGTGATGGGACTGCGAGAACGCTGGGCGGCGAGGTGGCGGCGGCGGCGGCGCGGCCGGCGACGCGGCAGTCCCGAGCGCCTGGACCGGGTGCGCGCGGCGGCGCCAGCCGGCATGTTGGAGCGCGAAGGCGACGTCGTTGACGGGGAAGAACTGCTGCATGTGGATCACGGGCGTCCAGTGGTGGCGGCGCTGCTGGACGGCAGAGCAGAGGTGATCGTACTCGCCCGGCTCGCCGATGGAGCGGAGATGGAGGATGAGGAGGTCGACGATGGCGTTGGCGGCGGCGAACTCGCCGCGCAGCCAGGTGATGAAGCCGTCGCGCTCGTCCATGAGCCAGGCGGCGGGCTCGGCCCCGACGGCGCCGGTGCCGGGGGCCGGGGAGGTGATGACGGCGGCGGCAGCGGCGGAGGCCATCGCCGTGCGTCCCTCACCACTGGGGGCCGCGCTCATAGAAAGGCGCAGCCCAGTCAGCAATGCCTTGGGAGAGAGATCTAGGGTTTTGCCGTATATTTTGGTTCCAATGTTGTTGTTATTTTGTCTCCGGTGATGGTGCTGCCGGAATGGAGCCGAGAGAAAAAAAGAGAGGGGAGTAGTAGCGGCAGTAGTAGACAGTGCGGAGCGAGGAGAGAGAGGCGAGGCGGAGGCAGGACCTTGTGTGTGAAGAGGAGAGCCGGATCTGGGCATCCGAAGATTCGCGAAACTAGAGGCGGGCGGGAGGGCAAGGCGAAACACCTAACGACTAGGAGTAGGTATGTGGAGTCGTGCGGCCGACAGATGGGTCCGGACCCATCTGTCGGCGTGAGGGATTGGGAAGCGGCGCGTGGGCGGCGGCCGGAGCCCGTGGGGGTTTGTTACGGGAGGGGTGGTGTTTGTTGCTGGTTCCGCTGATCGCCGTTACTCTCTCGCAGATGATCGGCTGGTGAACCAAGGACCCGCATGTCAGTTGCACAGCTGTGTTTGGTTGCCGCTCATGCCTCTATTTGGCGAGATAATTTGGCATTGACCGCAGTTTCAGGTACAGTCTTACGGAGCAAGGCAGTGACCTGTAACCGTTCAAACCCAAGGTCCGACAAACGTGGGCTACCGCCACGCTGGTGGCTTGAGGCCCGGGCCCAGTCATCAGTGGCAGCTCTTGGTGGGGCACGGCACGGGAGCGGCGACCAATTCACCAAACGCGTCGGGGGCGGACGCCTCGAGCTTCGCTTGGATGCGATGCCGGCCGTGGTGGGTGTCGGTTGCAGGTTGCAGCGGACCCCACATTAATGTGGGTTGTTGCGAGGTGGGGTGCGCGACACGCACGGGACAGGAAACGGGAGCCCCTTTACGCCACCCGGCCGTCTCACGTGGTGGGCGCCCCCACCCGTCAGCCACGCCACGACGAGCGTCAGGGTCTGCGGCCGGATAGCGCGGGCAGGAAGAGGTAAAACGGAGTTCGTTTGCGACGGGGTGGGGTTGGGCGAGGTCGCGAGGGAGCAAATTCCGTGCTGACTCGGGCAACTCGGGCCGCGTCTCGGTTTCTCTCTGCTCCACTCGATTTCGGCTTTTGGAGCGTTGGTTCCATCCGGGCTGGGCGCTCCGCCGGCACGGCGCCCGCCCAGTGCAGTCCGTTCCTTTTCGACCCCGATTGGGGGCGATGAGACCGATTCGTGTCACCGTGCGACGGTGACGTCGCGCCACAAACGGACAAACACGCCGGGCGGCACTGGTGTTTCACGCGCGATTTGCGAAGTGGAGGGCGAGGAAATCCGCGGAATGGCAGATTCGGCAGGGTGGGGGAGGGCCGCAGCCGTGCCCGTGCTGTTGGCCGGTGCGGATGCGATGGGTGACAGTGGCACGTTGCCGTGGAAACTGAAAAGCGCAGCGATTGCTTGCAGAGCAATCTTGTTTCCTGTTGGGTTGTTGAAGGTGCACGGAACGGGGCCGCAACTTTTTCTGGCACCGTTCAACGGGGAGTGTAACTCTCCGAGTCAAAAATTTGATAGCGGCGACCAAAATCACTCAAGTAGTCCGTAGTCCGTAGCTGCCATTACCGTCGTGCAATGGATGGGTGCATTGACCACCAGGTGCCCAGGACGGGGTCAAAGGTTTTACTTTACTGGTAATAATCCAGTAACGTCTTCGGTGTTACTGGTACGGATGTTAGATGGATTTTCAAAGCATGTGTTTGCACGTCCCATGGCAACGTTTTTCTAAATAAATTTTGCTGCGACGACAACGACCGCCGGCGGTGGAAACCGACGCGGAGTATTCACGCATTTTAAAGACGGTCTTGTTTTAACTTTTGCAAACTTTTTATCGTACCGGATTCAGCTTTACTAGTTTGTTTCCAACGGCACACGACAAGAAGTTGACGTGGGGAAGGGGGTTTGAGAAGAACACGTCGCATCTGGTTTTACAAAGTGTTATATGACCAGCTAGACCAGGACCAAAAGTTTGGTACATGCGATGCGTACGTCGCATGTACATCGCATGTACCATTAGCCTTCATTGCAACGTGGCAACAACAACACTTTTTTTTTTTTTTTTTTTTTTGAGAATGACACAAAGCACAACGTAGACACTCACAACACGCACGCACACTCACCCCTATGAACACACGTGACGCAAACCCTACCCCTACGAAGCACCCTCCGGAAGATCGAAGACCCTAAGAAATCTAGAGATTCTCGGTCACCATTGGCGCCGTCGTCGACCGGAACGCCGCTACCACTTAACGCATAACGCCGAAAAATCCTTTAAAATCCCGCAAAAAAGCGGCAAGACTGCGATTTGAACCCCATGGTGGGTAGCCCTACTTGTTGCTCGTCTGAATATTATTGACCGATGTTTCTGGTCTAATACTCTAATGGGCTAATTGGCTCATGAGAGCAGCTGAGGAAAGAGTAGAAGTAGAAGACACTGTTGACGTAGAGTAATGGCAAGTCATGCCCGTGTGCCGGCCTTGTAGTTTTTTTTTTTTTTTTTTTTGAGCAGGCCGGCATATTAGATTTTTTTTAGGCGAGGCCGACATATTAGAAAGTTCAGCAAGGCCGCAGTTCTTGAAAATTCAGGTCAGGTCCAGTTGACTTCTTGTAGTCAGTCCATCTAGATCCAATGAGCCCCATTACCAGCACACGCCTAGCTGGGCCCAACAATGGCCCAGATTATTTCCCTTTTCCTTCTCTGAGTTTTCTGCTCTCTGGGCGGTGAGTGCTCGTCGCATTCGGTGCTTTTGGTAGGACTGAACCGTGGCTGCTGTAAACCAAGGGGAGGAAAGCCTATTTTCTACTGCGCGCACAGAACCATGTAAATACAAGTCGTGTCTGGCTGGCACGGCTCCACGTTTTCGAGTTCCATCGCCGGAGCTAGAGCCGGAGGCCGGAATGAATTGGGAATCGTGGCTCTGCCTCCATTGCAAAAAAGAGAAGAAAAAAAGCTCCTTTTCCATGGATACAATTGCCTACTTATTGTAAATTTGGAAGCCTTGAACAATTGGGTTAATCAAGAGCCCTACAAAACAAGCACATGAAAATGACTTTTTGAAGACAAAACCAAGGCGAAAATATTAAAAAACCGAATTTATCGAATACCGTCGAGATGCCCTTAGGGCCATTCACAGTGGTGATGTAAAAAAATGTGTCCCACTCTCTTTTACTGGTATCACCCTATGTTACAATGGGTGCACATCGATAGATCTAATTCTTTCTTCATTGAAAGGTATCAATGTCTCTTGTCTCTTCTTGTCTCGCTACAACTTTTTTCTAGTTTCGCTAGGAATTAGTGTCATCATCTACTATTTGAGATGCAATGCCTAAATCTTCTTTCCCCTTTTGGCTTCGCTCAAGTCACTAGTTGTTCTCTCCCCCTCTTGTGGCTTCTTAGGCCCTGTTTGGCAAGGCTTCTCCAACGGCTTCAAAAGTCGTTTGGAGTCATTTTCTCCCAAACAGGGTAAAATAAAACACCTCCACCGATGAAGCTCCTAAAAACGCGCTCTCACAGACTTCGGGCCGAGAAGAAACAAAAAAAAAATAGTAGCTTGTCTTAGCTCCACCTCATCCTACATGGCGTTACGTGAAAGCATGTTTTAAGGAACATGTTGTTTTGCTAAATGATTTATCAAAATGGCTCCAAAATTCCACCGATAGAGTCGCTCGTTCAGAGCCAAAGCAACCAAAAAATAAAAACAGATTCACTTGTGAAGTGATGCGTGCCAAATGGGGCCTTAGAGCAACTCCAACAACCTCTCCAAATCGCCCCGTGAAATCTGCTTTTGACTTTTTTACGTGCAATAATTGCCTCCAACAAACTAATTATCTTCGTATCCAATTTGGTTCGCCTTCTAATCTTGGTTTTCCGCTAGACAAATTAAGCGAGCGCTCACTAACCTAGCTTACTACTATTTTTAGTCGGCAATACTACTTTTATCCCACGCATTTTTGTCACCTGAGACTGCGCAATGATACCTAAAAAGGAATGACGAGGCACTTTTAAACATTTATTATGAGAGAAAAATACCGCTGGCCGGCCGGTGCCGATTTGTTGTGAGAGAAAAAAACACTGGCATATCGAACCAACCAAATTTGAACAAAGCGAGGGGGCCCTATGAGGCTCCAAAAAAAAAAAAAAAAAACTAGAAACTAGGGTTTCAAAACAGCGGTCGCCGCCGGGGCGCCGGCAGCCTTCCCTTGCCTCTCGATGGCCCTTTGGGCTACGCGAGGTGGCGAAGACCGCCGCCTCCCTGGGGGTGATGGTAGTCCTAGTAGGTTTAGGTTTTGGTGTCAAACGACAAACGTCGTCTTCACAAAATTAGGTCCTCTCGCATTTTTCCCATCCCGGGTGCTCGCCCAAAGACCGCCAACGAACAGCATGTGGAGGTGGAGTCCGTCTACAAGAGTCGGCCTACGACGGCTTTTTGTCTCATGGTGAGAAGGGATCGCCGGCTATGTGTTTCAAAGATACGAGAGGATGTTGCGAGACGTTGTGGAAGACAAGAGGATGAATCAAGCTCGCAGTGGCCAGCGGTGGTCGCCAACAAATGAGGTTGCATCCAAGGTCGACGGAGTTCGTGGCGTGGACCTAACCTATAGGCGTTCAAGTAACAAATTCCCCGCTTCGTTTGAGCGCCTACGGAGATCCACATCAAAGTCGTTGTGCGGTAGAGCTTCTTTCGACCATGGAGCCATTGTCTTGTGGAGCTTCTTTCGACCATGGGTTAGATTGCAACATTGGAGTCGGCATTCTTCGGCGTCGAGTTTTTGTTTATGCATGTTGGTTTAGACGGTTGTCCTCCGTATCTTTTACAATGTCCCTGTATTTATACTTTTCTATCTTTCTTAATTAATATACTTTGGTACACTTTATAAAAAAAAATATGAATTATTACAAATCTGATCGTTTTTGTCAAACATTTTATAAAACAGCTTCAGCTCCATTAGAAAAGCTGCTCGATACGACGATACCAGAAGGAACATATTGTTTTTTGGCTTCATCTTTTTCTAAAAAAGCCAAACCCTGCTTAAATGGCCCTTAATTATAGCTGGATCGAAACTGTTTGCTGTAGGCCTCTGTTATTGATAGTGCTTCAAGCACAGCCGAACAGGATCCGACCCGTCTTCCCCGTAATGTCCGGTACCACCACCTCGCCGCCGCCGCCGACGCCGTCGGCCGGGGACCATCCCCGCGTTCTCCTCCGAGGTTTCCTCTCCCGCGAGATATGCAAGGTACTCTCCTCCTCCCCCCGAAACCGCTGTTCCACTGAAGCATGCCGCTTATAAAAGGGAGAACCCTAAACCTTTGCTGCTCCCTGCTCGTTTTGGTCTGCCGTCTTCATCGTTTGACGGGCGCGGCGTGTGCGTGCGGCAGGAGCTGGAGTTCGTGCACCGGAGCTGCGGCGCCGCGGGCTACCGTCCCTCGGTGTTGTCGACGTCTCTGCCGCACCTCGCGGCCACCGGCTGCGGCCACCTCCTGCTTCCGTTCGTGCCCGTCCGCGAGCGCCTCCCGCGAAGCCGTGGAGTCCTTCTTCGATTGCCACTTCGACCTCTTCATCGAGTTCACCGGGCTTATCAGGTGTACCACTTGTCGTGTTGCGTGTACTTCTCTTCCCGTTTGCTCCGTTCTGCTCTCCAGCATCAAATTGGTGCTTTCAGCGTTTCGTTTAGGAGGGATGGAACTTAGCGCAGTGAGTATGGGCTTTTGTTCAGCTACCTTAAGTGTGTCGATCAAATTGGCGTCGTTTCTCACTGGATTAACGGCTGCTGTAGAGTGTTCCCACGTGGTGCCAATACCAACGATCAAGTGGACTCAGCAGATTTTTGCTAGCAGTCGAACAGTATGCATATTGGGCTTGTAGTGTGAATGCTTTGGTAACATTCGAGAATTAGTGCTATAGTTCCCTTCAATATGTGATGGTTGATTTGTATAACGAGATTGCATACCTTGCTTTGTTTAGTTGTGTACTGCATAAGCTATATGCAATTCTATCACCTTATTTGGTAGTCGCTGCTTTGACGTTGCGAGTTGGGTTGGTAGGTGTTCGTTCATGAGGCTGTTCTCTTGGTTATCAGAATCATGGGTACGTTGTTTGCTCATGTTTGTGTTTCTACTTTTGTTAAACCACTGAACTTTGTAATTTCGTTACACATGTATTGAAATTCGGTTTTGATTGTTGTGGAAAAATAATTCTATCATCTTATCAACGTTACATGTACATTCCTTAAAAAAGTTGGACCATGACCATCACATCTGAATGTTCTTATAGTGCTTGACCAACATGCTAAAGTGATTAGCTTCTCTCTGTTAAACCCTGTCCGTTCGCTTTGCAGTTGGTGCAAGGGAGCTTCTATTGGATGGCACAGTGATGACAATAAGCCTTATCTTAGGCAAAGGGCATTTACAGTAAGTACCTGTCTTTGTTTTCTCCCTGGAGTGTCAGTTCCACGCAGGCATGTTCCTGTTTATATATTGAAATCTATTGTGCATATTGCTAGTTGTCACCATCAAAAGTGATTAGGGTCTCTGTTATCCTGGATCTACTTCACAACGCTTCAGAGTTTAGACTACATCCATGCATTGTATATCTGGGCTCATATGTGCTCAGTGATTTCCATGTCTTCTTCTGACTAGGTGGGGGTTCCATGGATTTCACTCTTACCTTATGAGGTGTCGTAGTACTGTATTTTAAGGTTAATTGAGAATTGAGATACTCGGAAGTTCTAGTGCCAGCTGTCACTTGTTGATACAGCCTTTGTGGTGCCATGTTAAATCGTACCTTTATCGATATTTTGGTGAAGAATGACTTGCCCCAGTTTGCATGCCTACATAGGTTTCATTTAAGGCCTACATGTTTACCTTTCATGCATGCTGCTTTCCAAAGTGTGCTCAAAGCATATCCATAGTAACGCTTTGCCATTGTTTCATGCACCAACTGCATTATTTTAACAGGTGCTGCCTGAAATTTATTCTTTGCTATCTATCCAGGTAGTTGCCTTCAACAAGTGTATTGCTAACTTTCACATGATGTCTTCATTTTAGTCATGATTAGGTAGTTTTCAATTCCCACCTACATCCTGGAAGAATTGACACACAATAAAACTGCTGTTTTCTGTCATTTATAGAACTCTTTTAACTCAAGACATTTTCTGTCATTTTCTGTTTCCTGGGATGTTTGTGCGTAGTTTCCTGATTAGATGATGGAAACTTGTATACTAGAATTTCTTCTGATGTCTATTTTGTTTGTCAGTGTTCTATTTTGTTTATCACTTGCTCTTTTTATCTTATTATCTAAAGGCAGTGTGCTACTTGAACAATCATGGAGAGGACTATAAGGGTGGAATTCTGCAGTTTCAGGATGGTGATCCTTCCTCTATTGTTCCAGTTGCTGGGGTAAGTAAATCTACTCTTACTTTGCATCCGTGTTGTTTCAGAATACTTTTCTTATGAAGCACACATATTTATTGATTAGTAAAATGTTATCGGGTAATTTTGTTAAGTTTTCAAATACCTTTTTGTCCAGGATGTTGTCATATACACGGCTGATAATCGTAATGTCCATTGTGTTGATGAGGTACATTCTGTTGTCTGCATTATCCAAAGTTTCTTTTATTTTTGTTCTTGACTTTTTGTTGGGTATTTGGATGCATATAAAGTTATAAACTCTTTCAAGTGTAGTCATTTTTTTTTTTAAGGTTCTTGCATGTCCTTTCATGTGTGCCATCAGTTACAGCATGTTTTGCTTTACAGGTAACTGAAGCAGAAAGGCTCACCCTGACTCTTTGGTTCACTAGAGACCGTGCATATGATGAGGATCCGAAACTACTTAATTTTCTCTCTCGCACATCATTGAGCTGTGAACCAACCGAACAAAATTCTTATATCCCTATGCCAGCTTCTGATAACATGTATTGGTTTTCCTATGATCAGTCTGGTTTTGACATACGATGTGCTAGAGTGCATGTTCGTGGGTTTAGTTTTCACTCAAGCAGTGGCGAATACAATATATCTGTGTTACCAGCTGAAGATGACCCAATAGAGTTGCTTGGAAAGGAACTGCGGCTCGGGAGGGAAGATGGTGTCTTTGAGAAAATATTTTCTAACAGTTTGCATGCTCTTCAGGTATGTTCATTCTTTGAGTGGGCTTAATGTCTGCTGTCGACTAAAAGATCTCAACATCATATATCAGTCCTTTGTGACCAACTATATGTCGCTAGTTCAGCACTTATCTTAATTTTATTCTCTAAAACGAGGTGTAAAGTACTGCTTGTCAAGTTCACATGTCTGTGGTTGTTACATCTATGTATCTCTTAAATAGGTGGTGCAATTCTACTATTGGAAAAAATGAGCTGGCAACAAGGAGGGAACAAAGTGTTGTTGGTTCAGGAACAGTCTGCAGTCCAATTATACATCATTCAAAAGGAACAGAACTAACATTGCCATGCAATCATGCACTTGCACAAACTATATTTGGCTCATATAATACTGAGGAGAGTTTCCAGTGGAATGATTTTGCATTGGCTGTTGCTATGTGGGAAAAATATTCACAAGAGTTAAGGAAACAGCTGTTGACATTTCTGCCATACTGGCTATCTAATGAAACCATTTATGTTGTTGATACCTCTGAGCTCCAGGTATGTAAGAAGCTAAGGAGCAATCTGGTGAATTGAATTAACTAATCTACCATGGAACTGGTTGTAGCTATTGGATTAGATGCAGATTCCACCGGGGTTTTGTCCCATTTGAATAATCTCTCTTAAAAATGGGGTACTCCCTCTAACCCCAAATATAAGTCCATCTTACTTTTTCCCAAATGCACTCAATATAAGTCAATGACGTGCAACCTTTTGATTTATTCTTCCATGCCTGCCCACGCTTAAATGCATCTTGAATGCAATAAACTTGCCAGCTATCCTGACTGTAACAATATTTGAATGGCAATAGTGTCATTGTGCCTCTTACCTTCATTCTTGTGCTCAAGTCCACATGGACTTGAATTTGGGGTCCGGAGGAGTATAAAACATCATGGTAACCAGTTTGTTTACATTTTAGATAATTTCATTTGGAATGATCAAGAATCTTTTACAGCACCCAGTGTTTCAAAAAGCGCTAGGCGCTATGTGTGGTTGGGCTCTGCCTAGAGACTAGACTGTGTTAGGTATTTATACTTTTTGTGGACAGTAGAGTAATACCATGATAAATAGAGCAAAATTTGCATATCAGAATATAAAAAAATGAGTGTGTCATTCATCCACGAGTAAATATAATCGTAATTGCCTTCCATCTCTAATTTTTCCCATTTCCATGCATGCATCAAGCCCAAAACACCTCTACATGTAAAAAAAAAAAGCCTAGGCAAGGCAGTACAACATTGCCAATTACTAGGGATCACCTTATTAAACAGTGGTTTACCACTCTCTTGTGAAGAATGTGATGTGCTTGCAGTATGAAGCTTCATTATTAAATTATTCTGTTGTATGTATTTTTTTTTATGCTTGAGGTAGAATTCTTTCATCCAAGAATTTAACTGGGGTCAGCATGGATGACGGACCAAATTTACTAGGAAGAACCAACCTATGGCCAGCATTGGCAGGCCATTGGTTGGTTATTCCTGGAAATAATAATATCAGCTGACAGAGCTACCATGCTCTCTCTTGCTCCCATACAAACACTAGGGTTGCTCATAGTTTGTGGAGTCTAGAAATTATTCTTTCTTATGTTCGAAATCCTATATCGCATAAATAGTTTCCGTTTCTTGGACCTGCTTGTACAGCGCATACACATTACATCTTGTAGTTGCTCCATGTTTCTTTGGCAGATGAACCACACACCACGTTAAATCCTTGCATTTTTAAACTTTTCAATGCCACTTACCACAATGTCTCATTCAAATTTTATACAGAGGTCTGAACCAATCTAACTCTCCAATGGCGATTTGGGCTGCCTCATTCTTTTGCGACATAGCTGGGGCGTAAAGATGTTTCTCTCAAGCTCCACTGGGAATACTGATACAATATATTCCCATCAACATCATAAAAGGTGAATTCAGCTTGGTCCTGGTGTAGCTGGAGGGACATGAACCCTTGCCCGTCATAAAAGAACTTGAGCTTGTCTTCATTTGGCTGGAAGAATCCTCTCCATGCTCTGGAACCGCCTCCGCTTGTGAAGTATTGAATTGGACTGTAACAACAGAGCATGCTCAGTTCTAAATTATAAGTAAGACAACTTCACCTATTGTGAATATATTGGATATTGACATGCATGTTCAGTTCTAATTTATTGTGAAAATTAACTTGTATAAAACGCATGTTAACCTGTCTCTGCTGCTTATGTGTTCCAGGCAGTGGTCATGCCCGTTGATGTAGAAGTCGACATCATTAATCTGGAATGACGTAAAATTATGAGTATCAAAAGAGTCTTGTATTTGGAGGGCTAATATTGTGGCTACTTGTGATAACCTTAAGTATTGGAAGAAGCAGTTGCAGAAGCTCCTCGGTGTCACCATGGTGACTGACACTCCTCATGGTATGATGGCCAACGGCAATCTTCCACTTTGCATTTGATTTCTTCATCGCCTTATCCAAATCCTATAATTCGTGAAAGAGGAATACATTAATTTTGCCATATGACATATTAGCACTCTCTATCATTGTCATTGATGAATTTATCATAATATGCACCTTCAGCAAGTTGGATATGTATTCCTCTCGAGGTGCTACTCCTCTCCAGTCATAGTGATTATCTTTTGGGTTAGTCCAATATTTCAGTTGAAATGGGGTGCTGTCAATAAAAAAGAAATCCGCGATTTCTGAAAGGATCGTGTCAAAGTTAGCCTTCATTCTCAAAAGGTCGACTCTTCAGAAACCTAACATTTTTTTTTTCTGGTATGAATAAAATATACAAATTCGCACCTGCGTTCACGATGAACGATCTCATGCAAACAAACCGGCTGTCGATCTTCCGCAGGGCTGGACTAAACTGTGCCAGTGCGTCACCCCTGTTAGTCATGATTTCCCAGAACTGAAGACGCACGTGCACACAGTGAAACCTCAGTGAAGTAGTGAGCACATACAAGAGTATTTTTCCGTTGTCGCGTGACTCGCATCTTATAGAACTGGTAAATAGAAGAGCGCCAGCTTCAGGCTCAGTAATGTTTTTTACCTAGGTACCACGGCTTCTGTAAGCTGTCCGCCGTGTAGATGTCGGTGAAGGATTGCTCAAACGCGTCGTCATCAACGCCCGTCAGCCCGGTGTCGTAGAAGTTGTCCCCGGTGGAGACGACGAAGTCGATGTCGAGCTTCTCCCCGACCCTTCCCATCTGCACAAACACGTTCACGTTCAGACTGGCCTCTCGAGCAGAATCTTACTGTCCTGTCTTCCTGTGATTCGTAGATCTACAAATGCTGGGAGCCTTTACTTTTGGTCCATTTCGACAGATGCGTGGGCACCAACAAACAGGATAAGAAAATCACGAGCACGCGCCACTGGGAGCATGGCGTCGAGGCATATATATAAAAAACAAAAAATCTTGTCAAAAAAATCTGAGGCGACAACTGTCACAACTGGCGATCTATCCACTGGGCAGGGCAGTTTCATTCCCACGCCTTTTCCGCCTGATTTGCTGACCACATATTCTCTACTCCGACGAACAGGAACGGATCACACATGGGAGGCGGAGGCCGGTCCGGAGGGAGATGACATGCTTTGTTACCTGCTCGGCGACCCGGGACTGGTTGCACGTCCCCTTGCGGCCCCAGTCCCCAACGACGAGCAGGCTCAGAGACCCGTCGTTCTTGGCCGGGTGCTCCAGCCGGGGCAGCGCGGCGTCGCACAGGGCCAGGCACAGTAGCACGGCCGCGGCCAGGACGGCGAGGACCACCGTGGCAGCGCCGCGCTTCGCCATGGCCTTCGCGGTTCGCGAGCCCGGAGCAAGAACGAACCGCACGGACGGGGCGGGAGGACGCGCGCGGCAGGTAATCAGTCGAGTAGTGTGTGTGTGGCGCAGCAAGCCACTCTCGGTCGGTCACCGGTGTCTTTCAAGTTGGCACGTACTACCACTGTAGCATGGAAAGAAGGGAAGGGGACAGTGGTGAGTGGCGACTGACGTGAGGCTGCCCGTCCAATAGGCAGCCGATGAGGGAGTGGCTCGCGCGGCCCCCACGGCCCTTGGATGCTCTCCACTATGATTGTCTTCGTTTGTACTCTACCGTTTCTAAAGATTACCACATTCACATATTCCCCGATCCAAAAAAAAAAAAAAATGCAAAGAAAAGACGAAATATAAGATCCAGTCCATGTTCGTAAAATTAGCTTAAAACTGATGGCGCGGCTCGACCAGTCGACCCTACCGTATCAAGCCAGTGTAATTACAAAAGGATCATTTCTAGTATCGAATTTATTAAAAGTAATATTGTGTGTGGAGAATCTCAGCAGCCAGGGCGTCCACGATAGCAAAATTATTTTCGACCGTTGGATCTTCAGTTGGACGTCTGGATCGGCTTGCATCTACTGTAGCACACCGAATATATATACAGCTCCCCCTCATCTCCGTAAAAAAAAAAAAAAAAAAAAAAAAAAAAAAACAGAGCCTTCTTTCCCTCCCGTAAAAAAAAAAAAAAAAACTACTCCCCTCTCCCTCCGGTCTCTCCCGATGCGCCGCCGCTGCTCCCGCCCCGGCGCCCCGCCTCCGCCTCTCCTTCCCTCCCTCGGCGACGACCCTCCTCCTCCTCCTCCTCCTCCTCCCGATCCCCCTCCTCTCCCTCTCAACCCTTCACTTGCACGGGGGCAGCGGGCGTGAGGCAGAGGCAGCGGCACCGGCGGCGGGCGTGAGGCGCGGTGGCGTGGGTGGGGCCAGCGACCCCCCCCCCCCCCTCCATCCTCCGTGACCTTCTCAATGTCTCATCCTACCAGCCAGGTCATGTGCACTCCTCTGCTTGTCGAAACCCTAGGTACAGCAAAACCCTAGACTCTGTTTTTTTTTTTTTCACTCCATTGCACCTTGCCGAGTGATTTTAGTTATTATCTCATAGTGACATGTTTGTATGTTGCTTGTCATACTAGACAAATAAATTGGATCTGTGGTTTTCCCAGCGAGTCTATGTTTTAGTCTTATTTTCTTAGATTTTCTTACTATAAGCTTTTGGAAGTCCATATACAAATTAGGGAAAATTAGTAATAGCAGAAATAAATGTGTGCACTGTACCATGTTCAGATTTCAATATTGCCAGATCTTCTCCATTTGCACTGGTATGGTGTTAAGCTGAAACCATTTGTTATGCTTTAAAACAAGGTCAGCTGAAACCAATTGCTATGTGTTAAAAAATATCAGGTACCAGGTGCCCCTGTGCTTAAATGGATCTCATCTCAAATATATTCTACGAGTTCTAAACAATACCTGATGACCTATTCATATACAAATAATTATTCTTGAATGAAGGAATCCACATGCAAAATTTCCATGTAACCATTGATCCATAGAGATTTTTATGACCAGAGGCCATAAACAAGTTGTAGTTTCAACTCCTTTTTTTTTTCTCTTTCATGGTTCTGGGAACAAATTAAAGCATAATGGTATCAAAAAAAAAAAACAAATTAAAGCATAATGGAGTTCTGGGAATGCAAACTAATCATGTGGCATTGATGTCTACATGGTTGTAACTCAATGTACGGAGAGCTCCCTTGTTATGATTGATGGTGTTATCTGGTGTCAAAAAAAGGCTCACCATTTGTTGATAACTTAGAATGTGTTGATTTGCTCTATCATAATTTGCAATTTTGTAACAGTCATGGAACAATTGGCTGATATTCTCGATTTTGCAAAAGATACAGTTGGATAATGCTCTGTTATTTGTTGATCGAAAATACAGATGCCTAGCTGCTAAATAATGTATGCTGATTATTTACTAGGTTCAATTTTCTTTGCCCAGTCTAGCTACACAGGTTAATAGTAGCGGTGATCAGAATGGGGTTCAGTGATAGCTAAACCATTAGTGTATTGATGTCTAACATTTCCATAGATTATGCAAACAATTGTGCAAGTGAATCTGCTGGTGGAGAAATACCTTTACTGTGTTGCAGTAGCTCCATTATCAATGAAGCTCCTAGAATATTTTCAATTGGGGTTATTTGATCTACATAAAACTCTCACCACCAATGAGGTAAAGGTGTTTTATCTACAGGTTTCCAACTATTGTACCGCTTATCATTGTTCAGATATTAGATTCTCAATTAGATAGCAAAGAAAAGGTTAAAAAAGATTGAGTCTGCAGCGATTTGATAGGTTCAGAACTAAATAATATTTTACTTCTTCTCAATGAACTGAACAGATTAGCTTTCGAGTTCTCGTGCATGTATTAGTGATAGCAATCTCTTTACAGGAAATTATAATAGTTCAGTTATTGTGTCCATGGGTTTGTTGTGGTCTCCGATCTATCTTTTTCTTATGCAGACAATTCATAAAATATAGAACTTTAGTGGTCTTTTAGTCCATCTTGTTTCACACTGATACCTAACAGTTGTAGTCTGAGTGCATATCATTTACTGAACTATATAATTTATGTAATCTTTCAGGAAAACAAATACTCGCCCATCTCCTATATGGATCGCAGTGTCAAAGGAAAAAAAAGGGCTGAAGCGTTTTTATGTCGCCTTGCCTGTACCACCTGTGAACATGGACGTTGTGCAACACTGCATCTGCAGGTTTTCTCATGCAAGATCTACTAATTATTTTTTTTCATTCTGTTTTACTTAACAGCTGAACAGATTTTTTGTTGTAGCTTGGTTGGCTTTCCTGGCCAATTCTCAATACATATGATGTTAAGATCTGCGATTTTGGGAGCACTAACAGATTGGTACATTTCTCTCTTTTAGTTTGTGCTAAAAAGGTCAGCAGGCTCGCCCATTTTTATGCATTACAGTTTCATGTGCTTTGATGGTGTGGTCTTTTCACCATTCATTACTATCAGACATTGGCAATGTTTTGTTTACCAATATTTTTAATTGTGAGTTGATGTGATGTAAGAAACTAAGCATTACCTACCTACAATCCATGATGGCTTCTAATGTTGTCGCTATGCTGGAGCATGCTATTAATCCTGAATCCTTTTTGTGACTGCTTTTCCTACTGCTTGGTTTTAACTTCATTGATCCTGTCTTTCCAGTTCTACTATGGTTTACCTCTATAGTTCGGTATTCAGGATAATCAAGAAATGCTTGGCATATAAGTTTATAGAAATTTTCCTGATGTCCTTCATTTGTGTGCCTTGAGATCATACTTTTGTATATTCATGAAAACCACTTTATTTGCTTATGTAGGAATGTATAGAAGCTATAGTCGCCTCTCCCATTTATTGGAGGTAAATGTACAAGGATTCAGGAGCCCAGATCAAGAGCCCTGATCATTCCTTTGTCTTCAGGTTCGATATAGCATAATATAAAACTGTTAATAGGCTGCAAGCAACTTACTTCTTTGGCAGGGTTCCTCATAGTGGATAGTTTTGCCATTCTATCATGACGCGGACTGAAACTGAGTTTTTGTTGCATAGGTTACATTGCTTGCTTTCTGCCCAGCACACGCCAACGTAACTAGCTAGCATTATGCCTTATGGAAAATAAAAACAAAGTTTAGAGTAGTACCAATGGGTGTGTTTCAGCTATTGTCGAAACTTCTTGTTACCTTGATTAGATCATACACATTTCCCTTGAATTAGTCCATTATGCATCTATTCACTTAGCGTTCATGTTGCAGCACTCTATCCTTTCAGAGATGATCACATTGCTATTCTGTTAGTGGCCTTCAGATTGATTTCTTGTGGTCTACTTACTTTATCTTGGTAAATTAGCTTCGTACATGGATTTTGCACAACATTGATGGACCTTGCTTCTGCTTAATGAGAAAAGAAGTTCACTACTTTTTCCCATATATTTTTAGAAATGTTCTCTTATTAATATAACCACACAACTCTCCTCCTAACTTTCTGGAAAAAAAAGTCTTAGAAATGTAGTTTTTTTTGAACCAGTAGGGTACATACATTGTTTTAATATGCCATTTGGAGAAGCATAGGTGTATCTTTGTTGACCATGTAGGAAACTAATTTTTGAGTGTTATAGGAGACCCCAACGTCATTGATCATATGTTGCTACAGAATTGAAATACTTGAATGATGATCTGTCTTTGGTACATTTGTGGGCATCAACTTTTCTAAATGACTTAATGATCCCCTGGATTACTTTCTGCCTATTCATGAAGCTGCTTAAGTGACCTAATTATCTTAGATTTTTTGTTAGACAACCATTATTTTACCTATCTCGCTGCTACACAAGAATGACTAGACTTTTGACATTTCAGATCTCCCACAAAACTCATGCATATATGATGGTTGTATTCTAAAAACAAACCCACATATTTATATGCAGCATGGCACTTTGGCAACACGGCACAGAGGACTGGCCAATGTGGGCGAGTGGCGTGCTAGCACCAACCACATATTGCAGCAGGTGTGCAAGTGTGCAGGGTGCCCTCGCAGGCAAAATCTGAATGTGCAAGTGGGCGAGTATTTATTATCGTTTTGATACAAACATTGGACCATATCACATCATATTGCAAAGCCAAAATTAGACATATATTTCCCTGTATCTAAATGTGTAGTTCAGTCACCTATTTATGATGTGGCTCCGAACCTAGGTTTATATTTCCCTGTATCTGAGTGTGTAGCTTCAAACCTACAAGAAAGTTTCTTTTTTCTGGAAACAACTAGCAACTTTTGTAATTGTTAGTTTCTGTGCTGCTAGCAATTTAATTTTTTTAGCCCACTCTCTGTAGTTGTTAATTTGTGTGCTGCCAACAATTTTTTGTGTCTCTTGAAAAATGTAGTTGCAGTAAGACAGATGTGGCTTGCACCACTTTATCTATTTAATTTCCTGTTCTGCAGTTCCTTACTCAACCAAGCAGTTTACTACAAATCAGTAACCTATCTGTTCTGCAGATTTAGGCTCCCGTATTTTTTATGAACCTCACACCCTTTTACTCAAAAAACTGCAAGTAGGTTAGCCCTATGAGAATGTATTGTTGACCTGGATTTTCCAAATCCCTATACTGACCTCAGGGCGGTGTCTACTCTTAAATGCCTAATTTCGTTATCTACAACTTACCTCTTTTTAGTTCTTACTTTATATAAACCGATCATTGCAGATCAACACTTGCAATGCTTTCTACCGTGACTGCTACATGACAAACAAGGAGTACAGGTGCACCATGTCAATCGAAGCTTCATCCGGATGGTGCTTCGCTTGAACCAAGCTCGTCTTAAATTATGTCAATACAAAGATAGACATTAGGATATCTTGGACAACTTTAGTTTCCTTCGGCTGTCGTCAAAGTGGCATGTTTGTTCATATGAGTTTGACCACTGAATGTGTGCCTTTGAAGAACTGTTCCTATCTAAGTGCAACACTTTCTACAAAACATTGTAGCAGGCCTATGTAATATATATTTTTGTAATGCTCTCAGCTATCTACGAGTCCATGAATTTGGATCGTATGTATTAGAAGTTAACAATGCTTTTGTACAGCCTTTGCCGACTGTTTCCGCGCGCAAATCACTAATCTTCATCGTGCCTGTCAAGTAATATTCATTCTTCGTCAATATTATTCCAGTTTAATCCGTGGCCATCACTCGCGCGCATGGGCGCGCGCAAATCACCAGTAGGTTTAGAGCCTCTCAGCAACAAATGTCGAGAGTGGCGTTGAAGCGAGAACATGACAGATGAACCACACACATCCCGTACTTCGATAAATGCTACTAATACACCTCCTCTGTCGTAGATCACGTACGCCGCTCACCAAGTGTCACATTAATTCGAGCTTTACAATGCATTATATTGATCATAATCTATCTCTATTCTCCGGCTGCTGCTGATTATTCTGGATCGCTCCTGCTTCATCATTCCTCGATGACATAGCCGGAGGCTTGGAGGTCGTGGCCTGCAGGGCTCGGCCGCGAGTAGTGGTACAGCTCCTTCCCATCGACATCGTAAAAGCTGAACTTGGCTTCGCTGTGGTCTAGCTGCAGGGACATGAACCCTTGCCCATCGTAGAAGAACTTGACGTCATCTTCGTTGGTTTTTCGCACTCCTCTCCATGCTTTAGAACCGCCTCCGCTTGTGACGTATTGGATTGGGCTGCAGCAGCAGAAACGTACGTACGTGTGCGTTAGTATTTGGTAAAAGTAAAATAGATGATTCTCAGTTAAATCACTGCGAAAAGATGAGCTTGTGTGTATACCAAATGTCAAAATGGACACTAACCTGTCTCTGCTGCTGATGTGTTCCAGGCAGTGGTCATGCCCATTGATGTAGAAATCCACGCCGTTAGCCTGAAAGTTAAATGGCATGAAACTGTTATTGGAAGAGTATTCCTTTTCATAGAACTTTTGAAGACGATGTTCCTGGTGCTTCTGAGTTTTATACCTGGAGGACTGGAAGCAGTAGTTGCAGTAGCTCCTTAGTGTCACCATGATCACTGATACTCCTCATGGTATGGTGGCCCACAGCAATCTTCCACGTTGCAGTTGATTTCTTCAGGGCCTCATCCAAATCCTGAATTGTATATTATATATAATCCACAACAAAAAGAATGTTTTTTTAAACAATTATTATTGGCTCCAATCATCATAGCTCTGCTTATCATTGATGAGATCATTGGAGAATTGGAATATAATATGCACCTTGAGCAAAGTTTGTATGTATTTTTCTCGAGGTGCCACTCCTCTCCAGTCATAGTGAGCATCGTCAGGGTTAGTCCAGTACTTGAGTTGAAACGGAGTGGTGTCAACAAAGAAGAAGTCCACAATTTCTGGTAAAAGGATGACAATGATAGTATGTTACAGTTACATTTAATCTCTGTTTTTTTTTTCTTCCATCACAGTTCCTCAATTAAGAACGAAGAAAATGTGATTTTGTACCTGCATTAACGATAAATGATCTCATGCAGATGAATCGGCTGTCGATCTTTCGCAGGACTGGGCTCAGCTGTGCGAGCGCATCACCTCTGTAGTCATGGTTTCCCAGTACTGAATGTAAATATGAATAGTTTTAGTACAGATATATATATGGTAGGTATATATCTATATCATCATCAGAAATCCAAGAAATGGTGTTGTAGCAAGACGAGGGGCGGAAATCTTACCCAGGTACCACGGCTTCTGCAGGCTCTTGGCCGTGTAGATATCGGTGAAGGACTGCTCGAACGCCGGGTCATCCGTGCCCGTCAGGCCGTCATGGTAGAAGTTGTCCCCGGTGGATATGACGAAGTCGATGTCGAGCTGCTCCCCAACCTTGCCCATCTACACACATGCGAAACCACTCACTGTTTATTGGCTGTTCGTCACCGAGCACTAGCATAGCAGCGACTTTGCTTGAGTGCACTGTGTGCACCACCACCAACAACAGCTGTATTCTTTGAGCATGCGCCGGCCATTGGGGCATCGACGACTTTTGCTTTGCAGTGATAACTGATAAAGGAAAGTAAAAGCGGCAACCGATGATGGAGGCTTCTCCGCTAAGTCTCCTTCACAGTTCACCCAATCAATGGCATTAGCATCTCGGCCACTCCATCGCAGCTATCGGCAGCAATCGGTCTGTGGTCAGAATGGACCGTGATGTCCCTGCCCTACCTCGATGAGCAGAAACATCTTGTCCATGGCGATTACAATCCCACTAATGACTATATACTGTACTAACGGCGATTAATCAAGATGGTAAGAGAAGAAGCAGAAGTTTCTTGAGCAATTGTTTGCGGTGGTTAATTACCTGCTCGGCGACCCTGGACTGGTTGTACTGGCCCTTGCGGCCCCAGTCGCCGACGATGAGCAGGCTGAGGGAGCCGTCGTTCTTGGCCGGGTGCTCCAGGCGGACCAGCTCCGCGGCGGCTGGCGCGCACAGGAGCGAAGCCACGGCGAGAAGGGCGAGGAACGACGCTGATGCGGCCGCCATGGCAGCTTTGCGCTGCGCCATCGCCGTCCGTCCGGCACTGGAAGAAGCAGGAGCCAAGAACTAAGAAGCCGATCGATGGCACGACCGAGCTTGCTTGACAGCGGCCGATGTATATATAATATATCAGTTAATCAGCAGAGGTGGTAGCACGCGACGGCAAGTAAACTGCCTGCCTCGGTTGGGTGTCGTGCAAGCATTTACGGTGGAGACTGGAGGAGGCTCCGGCTGTCCCTGTCCGCCCGGCCAATGGGGAAAGGTGAAGGGGTGACGAGGCCCCATGCCTGCCAATAATCAATCTTTCTCTGCTGATTACTTGTCGCGCTTGGACTTGGAGACGTCGAAACAGTCTCGCTTCCGTGTCATCCACAGGCAGGTAAGCAAGCGAGCGATAATGGAAAGCTGCGTCGAGAAAAGACAGAAAAGACGGGATAATGCGATGCGAATATGCGATGGGGTGTGCTCGCATTATTAGGGCATTATTAGGGCGTCCGCAATGGTAATAAATTGGTCTTGCTATTTGATTTCTTGATGTGGAGGTGAGACACAAACAAAGACTATTTTAAGTTATCGGCCCCACACGCTCATCTCACACGTTCTACCGGCCACGTGAAATAGTCTAGCTTATTTACACGTAGCTAGTATTTGACTACTCTCTCCTACTTTTTTACTTTACGTCACATCTAGATATAGCAAATAATATTAACCATCGGGACGCCCTTGCTGATGACCTGGGTTCCTTCCGAATCCGCGGCAGCTGGGGGGGCTTTCCGCCATGGAAAACGACCTGCTACGATCCAAGGTTCCGCTAGCGTCGTTTTCTTGGACGGATCATAGCTCACAGCTCAGACGGGTAACAACCGGCGAAGGCCGTCAACTTGCAGGATCACGTTGCCTCAACTCAACAATGCTAGATCGGCAATATAGTAGGAATCCTACTATATTGTAGGATGAACGATACTATATTGGCAGTACTATAGGATGAACGATGCAATGCATGTCGGAAAGCGAAAGGAGCTTTGCCTGTTGGACCACCAAATACCTCCCGTGCCCATGTGCCGTCAGTTGCATAACCTGCAATTTATTCGTATAGATGTCCAACGGGCCGGCCGGTGCGGCCGCGTGGCCCGCTCGGGCGGGCGGGCTGGCCCGCCACGGGCCGCATCGGGCTACGGGCCACACCGGGCGCGCCTCATCGGGCTACGGGCCGTGACCTCCGCCCATGGCCCGGTCCGTGGAAGCCATTTTATCGGGCCACGGGCCACTCGGGCCGATTTCAACGGGCGGGCCCGCGACCGGCACCATTTTTTCCGATTTCCAATTATTGTCCAAATTCAACACAGATTCAACACAAGTATGATCAAAATGTCCCGTGATTCATGTATATGTCACAGATTCAACACAAGTATTCACAGATTCAAAACAAGTATGAACAGATTCAACACAAGTATGACAAGATGATTATCAAAATGAGTCGTTTGTGCACACGCCTCATTAAAAACCTTTCTAGGTAAACCCACCCTTTTAGGAGAAACCCTAGAAAGGAAAAAAAAGTACAAAACTCAAAAATATATTCAAGTTTCAAGTGTCAAGTTTCATGTTTCAAACAAACAGTAGCCCTATTACATTAGCCAGCAAAGTGGCAACCAAGGCAACAGCCAACACAAAGTCACGAGCAAAAGCAAAGTCTCAAAATCACATAGTCCAGCACTATCAGCCTATTGCTCTTAGGCTTGCAACCAAAAGCACAAGTCCAGCACTGCAACATAACAATTAAAATTTGTTAGTGCAAATTGAAGTCAAGCACAAAGTCCAGCTACATTACATAGGTTGTATGACTTACCTTCCCAGTGCTCTTCTATCCACCTCTCCCGCCGCCGGTGCCGCCACCTCTCCTAGCTGCCGCCACCTCTCCCACCGCCGGTGCTTTGTGCCGCTGCCGTCACCTCTCCCGATCCGGTGCCGCTGCCGCCACCTCTCCCGTTCTTTGGTGCGGTCTTTGCCTGTGACGCCAACAGATCCAGCTGCCGCCACCTCTGCCGCTTCAGGAGTAGGATCAGCAGTAGGATCTTCAAGCTCCATGCTCTTGAATAGCTGAACCAGTTCTTTGTCCACAACTGTGTGCTGCGCCTTTCTTCTAGCTTGGTCCCAGTCTTTGATGCAGGTCAGCATCTCCACATGCTCAGGCAAAAGGCGACGACGCCGGTCTTCAAGTATTCTACCTGTCAAACTAAAACAAGATTCGGAGGACACAGTAGAAACAGGGACAGCCATGATATCTCGAGCCATAATAGAAAGTATTGGATAGGATTGCTTATGATCACGCCACCAAAGAAGTATGTCAAAGTTGGGGTCACCCCATGGCACAGGGTCACTGTCCAGGTAAGCTGTAAGCTCATTTACAGCACCAGATGAAGTAGATGGAGTAGAGGAGGAACTGTCAAAGATCCTCCCCCATCTGTTACCAGAACCAGGCACTGGAATCACAGGCCTCTGAGCCCTTCTTGTATCTGTACTAGAACCATACTTTGCCTGATACTTGGAAAACAATCTGGTTAGCTCATCTTTCACATCACCATAACATAAACTGTAATCAGATCCAGCTGCCTTACCAAGTAGATCCAGGGTTATTTTGAACCCTTTCATCTTACCTCTAGGATCAAGAATGGTTGCAAAAGAATAAAGCAGAGGAATGTTATCCCAATACTTAAGGAATTACATAAATTATTCGGATGGTGCGGTGCCACCTTGCCACTATCGTCTCTTCTACCTGAATTTTCTCTTGCGTCTTCGAGCAGAAAACATCTACTACATACATTTTCTGGGTGAAGGCTCTGACGCAGTGTGTGTTTCAGGAATAAAAGCAACTCGATTGGCGGCTCATTAGGAGAAAGATAGTCTTGCTTGTAAGGCCAGCACAAGCTCCCAACAGGATGTTGGACACTACAGACGGGAACTGATCCGTTAGGACCGGCCTACTACATCTGGAAATGGCTGAAACCTGACGCCTTTCTGCTCCGTCGTCGTGCTGCCCTTTTCATGGCACGTCTCAATCTCTCCAATATCACGGATCGATAGCGCGCCTTTGACATACGTGACGGCGATGTTTTGTACAAATCAATATATAGCGCAAACAGTCCGATTTATTGTTCATCGAGATAGGTGGAGGGCTTGGTTTTGCTTGAGCTCCACTGGTACAGTATGTTCCCGGAGACGTCGTAAAAGATGAAGTGAGCCTGGTCTTGGTTCAGGTGGAGGGACATGAACCCTTGCCCGTCGTAGAAGAACCGGAGCTTGTCCTTGTTTGGACGGAAGATTCCTCTCCATGCCTTGGAACCGCCTCCGCTCGTGAAATACTGAAGCGGACTGGATGAAACAGCACAAGCAATTGTGGCACAAGGTTTAGAAACTTGCAAACACTGAGCTGCTCATATGTATCGTATGCTATGGTGGGTGTACCTGTCTCTGCTGCTAATGTGTTCCAGGCAGTGGTCGTGCCCATTGATGTAGAAGTCGACGCCATTGTCCTGAATGGTGTGAAAAATTTCACAAAAATACTGTTATTGTGGACCTTTCTGAATGTTGAAACCAATTGAGATACCTTCTGAAAGGTAATAAATAACCTTGAGAACTGGAAGTAGTAGATTCAGAAGCTCCTCGGTGTCCCCATGCTCACTGACACTCCTCATGGTGTGATGCCCAACAACAATCTTCCACCTTGCAGTTGAATTCTTCACAGCCACATCAAGATCCTGCATTGCAGAATAAAAATAAATGTTTTAGAAAACGAGTCTGATCTCACATGTAGCTTTATTTGCGCACTGATCTGAATGTGTTCCGAGTGCTCACCTTCAGCAAATTGGCTATGTATTTGCCTCGAGGTGCCACTCCTCTCCAATCATAGTGATGGTTGCCTGGGTGAGTCCAGTACTCCAGTTGGAATGGAGTGGTGTCGACAAAGAAAAAATCCACAAGTTCTGACAAGATTAGGAATGACGCCACACATTCAGTCTTGCTTGCCGTGTTGCAGTTTTATTAGGAGATTAGTAATCCTCTCCAGGTTCAAATGGATTATAGTTTTTCTGTACCTGCGTTAACGATGAATGATCTCATGCAAATGAATCGGTCGTCGATCTTTCTCAAGACTGGGCTTAGCTGTGCGAGTGCATTGCCCCTGTAATCATGGTTTCCTAGAACTGAAAAGGGTAACGCAGTCTTAGTAGTTCACATAAATTTCGTCACCTTTCATGACAAATGGTGATAACCAAGGCAAATGGTGGAAGAACATGGAGGATCATTAGTTACCTAAGTACCATGGCTTCTGTAAACTTTTAGCTGTGTAGATATCCGTGAACGATTTTTCAAATGCCCTGTCATGCACGCCCTTGAGGCCGTTCTTGTAGAAGTTGTCCCCTGTGGATATAACAAAGTCGATGCCGAGATTCTCCCCGACCCTTCCCATCTAAATAAAAGAAAAGGTTGATTGCAAACTTCTCCGGTCAGAAGCTATTGGTGTTATGAATGAACTTGGTAAAGATGTCACTATCAAAAATTATTATCAAAGCGTATCAAAATATTTGGATGCAGCATTATAAAATGATACTCCCTCCATTCCAAATTGTAAATCATTATAAGAATCTTGGAGAGTCAAAGTATCTCAAGTTTGCACGAAATTATAGAAAGAATCACAAAGATTTGTGACATCAATCAAAGAGGTATACAATGAAAACATAATTAACAATCAATCCAATGATACTTAGTTGACATCCTAAAAGTTATTATCTTGTCGTATAAATTTGGTCAAACTTAAGATGTTTTGAGTCTCCAAGATTTTTAGAATGACTTAAAATTTGTGATGGAGGGAGTATGAAAATACTCATCACAAATAGAAATATCATGATATTTGTAGTTTAACGATTTGATTAATTTATGCACCATGAAAAAAGTTAGTAGAGATGAAAATGGATCAGATTCACATGCAATAAGATCTAGATATCACCTTTTTTACTAAATTTTAATTCAAATTCGAATTTCAAATATGAATACAAAATGGGTGCCTCTGATTCAGATTTCTATTTGGATATTTACTCAATTCAATTTAAAGTGCATATTGTTAAATTCAACATATTTGAATAAAATTTTACTACTAAGTTCATTGATAACCAAAGTGAAATAAAATCAAATACACTCACTTATAACAATCTCCAATATACCAAAGTGAACTAAATTATAAATAATGGATAATATTTAATTAAAAATAGGCTGAAAGATGAAATTCAAATAAGAACAAAGAGGGCAACAAATAACTATTTTGCTTTATCAAGGTTTTCATAATTACACAAGTTGAGACTAAAGTATGTGGATATATAACATACACAAAGGTAGCTCAATAAATAATATAGATATTAAAAAGCATTCAATAATTAAATATTATCAATTAATCAAATATTATTTATATAATATTTATCATGAAACTAAAAATGATATAAAATAATTTAAAAAGCTCAAATAAATATATTAAAGTGTTAAAGTGATTTACAACAATTATTATGTTAGGGTTAAAGTAAATTAGAAAATACTAAAATTAATTTAATATTTATGTATCACTAATGATACTAAATTAAATACTTAGTCACTATTCTTGGAAAGGAAAATTTAAATTAATTATATCTTATTCTTCGTGGATACAATAAATGTTGGATAAATATGATTATTCATATTACAAGTTTTAGAAGGTAAGGATGTCAAACAGTTTGATATCCATTTCCATTTTTCATTCCTAAAAGTTAGTGGTGAAGGTTATTTGTTTGTAGAACCGTTCCAATGTCCAAAATTGTTTAGTGTCTAACTCGCTAGTGCAACAAAGTAATATTACTGGGGCATTATTATTATTCTATAATGCTTCCAAAAGAATATCATTATGTTTTTTTACATAGGTCAAACTATCTTAACCATCATTAAATTTATCGAATGTATTTTCATAGCATATAACTATCGATGGTCATAACTATTGATAGTCTTCTTTATAAACTCAGTCAAACTTAAAAAATAATTTTATTTAGATCAAAACTAGAGTTTGATGTTTTTTTTTTTTTTTTTTGACAAAGAGCAAGTGCGGTTAGCCTATAGTTTGCTGGTGGTACAATTTGCCAACTTATGCATGTGCTTTGTTAGTTTTGATACAATTTGCCAACGGACGGAGTATTTGACTAATCAGTCTTCTTGTTCACTTACGCATGTGCTTGTCAGTTTAGGGAATCACTATAAGGAGTATCCAGCTGTCAATTACTGTATACTATTAATATGAATAGTCAGATTTGGTTTAATTATGTACTGTACAAACTAATTAATATCTGCTTTGTCGCTAGAATACTGGCCTGATCCAGCTTCATGCATTACGACGCACGCAGAAGACGGAGAACAGTCTCGGCAGCAGACCATTTCAGGTACCTAAACAAGGATGAATCTGCATATGGCGACATAGGACAACAAGAGTAGCCAACAGATCCTCCTTTCGCGGCAAACAAATATAATGTTCTTCTACTTTGATGAAACAGTAACGACAAACTTGAAGGCCAAGGCGTTTGAAATTTGAACACACTAATTACTTGCAGTAATTAATTAATCGGAATCGGAGCTCGGAATGTATAAGATGGCGCTGTTAATTATTACCTGCTCGGCGACCCGGACTGGTTGTGAGTCCCCTTGCGTCCCCAGTCCCCGACGACGAGCAGCTTCAGTGACCCGTCGTTGTTGACCCGGTGGTGCTCCAGCCGGGGCAACTCCGCGGCGCCCGGCGCGCAACAGAGCGCGGCCACGGCCACGAACGCGAGGACCAAGCCCATGGCAGCACTGCCGTTCGCCATTGCCCGGGGCGCCTCGAAGAAAAGACCGGGAGGATGAGAGTGACAAGGGCCCAGGCGCCGGCGGATCGAATCTCATATATAGATAGCTGTGGCACACATAACGTACGGGGAGTGTGGTTTGGCCTTTGCAGGCTCTCATTGGTATAAGTTAATTGTTGGCGTGTTTCTCATTAGTTTTTCCTGGCGGCATCCGCGCCCTCACGTTGCGCTTGCATTATCGATCGGCGCCGTGGAGTGGGCGGCACTCGGCCGGGTACTGGATCGGTGGTTTCATTCGTGCGGGTGTTTCCGCGAAAAAAAAAATCACTCAAGAGGGGAGGATCTCTATCGCGAAATGAAAATAAATGTGTGGGCGTGCCAGTGTACTAAAAAGTACACAAAAGAAATAAAAGGACGAGAACACATATTTATTCATATTTAATGAAAATACAAACATAGGTTCTCGATACATATGCGCTCCACGAATAGCCTGCTGGCGGCATTCGACATAGGCGATGTGGTCTTCATGGTTCCTAGGGCCCGGAAAGCTCCTAGTTAATTACCCCCGTGAGTCGGGGCTCACAGTACCTCCGATTAAGGCTGCGTTGGTCGTGGTCGTCGATCTTCGCTTCACTTCTCCATGCTTGTGTGTTGGTGTAGATGGGGTTGGCGTCGGCGTGTCCATGAGCCGGTAGAATGTGGGCTAGAGTATTAGCCACGCCGCCTTGTGTCGTAAGCCTCGTCGGTGTCGAACGGCATGTTGTTGTAGTGGTAGGAGCACTTGCATGGTTAATATAGCTTGGACTGATTTGGACTTCCTCGGCAACGTCGTCGTGGTACGCCGTGGAACTTGATCGCGTGGAGTAGTCGAAGTAGTAGTAGTTGATGAAGACTTGAACTCGTCTACGTCGTCCGCCTCATCGGCGTTGGCTGGGGTGTAGTGGTGGTAGTAGATGGAGTCGTAGAAGCGTACGACTCGAATGTCTCAGCAGCTTCACCTGAAACACAAGATAAAATTATACATGTTAATTCAGGGCTCAAACAGCTGTCGAGCTCCCAATGATGCGCTCAAAGGCACACGTTTCCTATTAGAAATGATTCAAGCGCATGCGTATACATGTATATATGCATATGTATACATGCTGCCTGACTGAGATGGTTGTTGTGAGCATGCATATGCAAGCACCACGTATGGAGCTGCATGAATGTGTCATCGTGGTATGCTCCAGCACCTCACCGTTCCATCACTGCTGGTACAACGGCGACCTCGCTCAGTATTCGAGCTCGCCTCCATGGTGTGGGGACGTCGGCGGCAACGTGCCTGTCTCTGTTGCCGTCCCGTCGTCTCCAGTTCGGAACTGGCGTGCTCATCGTGGCACCGCCTTCACCGTGCTTGACATATGTTGGATCGGATGATTGTCTCCGTCTCCGTGTGGACAGAGTTGTGCTCATGGCCGTGGAACGCCGATGACGCGTTCGTCGTGGCTTGGCGCATGTGTTGAGACAACCGACCTCGCATCTCGAGTGCGGCGACGGCGTTGGTGTAGATGCGGAGCCGTCGTCGACGGCGGCGGTGTCCTTGCAGATGTGGAGCCATTGTCGACAGCATCCAAGCTCCCCTCTTCAACACGGCGGCCGCGTTGGGGTAGATCGAGATAGTAGAAGGCATGGATGTAGCGGGAACGCTGCTGTCGGCGGCCATCGTCAGACTATGCGATGTAGATGGCCTCCGACGTGCCTCTGGCCGACCGCCTCTGCGTCACGGTCGCTCCCTTGACGATGGCTGATCGTGGATGGATACCGGCGGCATGGCACCTCGGCGCAGCCGGGGCGTGCGAGTGGCAGCGCTCCCCTCCGTGCGTGCGGCCTGCCGATCTCCCGTCATAGCTATGTACGCCATATGCCGGAGCTAACGCGTTGCATGACGGCTGTATGCCGGAGCTGGTGCCTTGCACGACGGCTACCTTCGACCTCTGGCCGGCAACGCCACCGGCGCCGATCTCCATATATCATCTGGATGGTGCCACAGTATAGTAGCTGCGTTCTTGCTCGTCGTGGCGGCCGGGGCGCTTCCATCAGCCAGGTCTCCTCCTTCGGGATGCACCTGGAGCCTCTTGACGTGAGGACAGCTTTTCTCTTCCGTGATGATGGCTGGTCCATGGACGGATCTTGGCCAGCGATGACGAGGTCGAGTTGATGTAGGCCTGGACGATCTTGGCCGGCGACGACACGTACGGTCACGTGGCGTTCCTGCTGGGCAGCACCTCCTCTCATAGATTGATGGCGCTGGTAGACCAGCTGCTCAGCGTCGCGGTACAGATCAGGCTGGACGAAGCCACCTTGATGCGAGCGCCGTGTCTGCACACGCGCTTCCTGGCAGCCTGACGGCGTATGGACGTGTGTTGTCTTCTCTGTGCTCCTCTTGACCCATATGCAGATGGACCAGATGATCTTGGCCGGTGGCGGCGCTCAGCCGGGGCATGCGGAGCTGCGCTCCTCCGTGCAGCCGATTGAATGGATCGTGATCGGCGGCTGCCAGTCGGCTGCCTCCCGTGATGATCCATGGATGGATGGATTTGGATCTTGTCGACGGCTTCATCCTGGGCGGCGGCTGCCTACCTTTCGTCTTGGCGCCGGGTGATTAGTCTGCTCCAGCGATCGAATCGGCCGGGCATCCATGTGACCGCTAGCAGCTTGATGGATGAAGAGGCCTGCCTTGCTGCGCAGCCTGACGACGCGTGGATGCAAAGTCCGGTCCTCCACTATGGAGTCCGGGGCTTCTTTTTTATAGGCCACGTCTAGGGTTGAGGAGAGGCTCTTGGCTGCACGCAGCGCCGCCAGGAATCGGTCGAGGCCCGGCCGAGATATCCGGCTATCCAGTGCTTATCGCTTGGAGAGTCGAGAGATATCCGGTCATCATGTGCTTATCACTTTGATGTCTCGGTTCTAGAAGCTTACGGGAGAGATTAGCTTCCCTACCGCTGATCCGTGGGCCTGGCTTCGACATGTAGTTGTGTACTACACGTACGCCTGGTTGCCGTATACGTATACTGGAGAAACCAATAAAATGCACAGATACGTACGTTGCTTGCCTAGTTCACGTTATCAACCGTACATAAGTACATGGCTCCACATGTTTGAAAAGGTTTATCTCATATTGGCGCACATGCGTACGTATAGGTGCAGCCATACGCACACTAGCTTGTCACAAACACATACATGATTAAAGTGTATGTATATATATGTAACTTGGAGTATAACATATATGCACTCCTCTCCTTATAGCTGCTAGACGCCATGCGTATACTGGCTGATCTTGAGGATACGATATACGTACCCAAAGCCAATATATAATTATTAGCTTTGCTTCTCTTATCTCATACAAACATATATGGCACACCGTTGAGTACAAAATATTTCTTGATAGCACATATTAATGTATATGCACATGTGAGAGAAAAGTTTGTACAAAATCTCGTCAAACACCAGGCCAGCCCTCTCTTTACAGAGTTACGGAGTACAGTTAGAGCACTTGTCGATTTGATTTGATTTGATGTAAATCTGAACATGATCACCCGTAGTGAACAGGGAAGCCTGTGGGCGGGCGAAAGAAGACGGATCGCCATGTGCGGAACCGTGCGACCGGACCATGCCGGCGGCCGCTAGGCTCCATCCATCGGGATCGGGCGGCGATGGCATATTCTCGGGCAGCTAAGAATCGGCAAAAAGGATGCGAACGCTGCCATCGTCAGTATCTTGTTTTTCTTTACCTGATTTTTTTTTTTTTTTTTTTTTTTTTTTTTTTTTGAGATTGTAAAAAGTTAGATAACCTAGAAAATCTGTCTCGCAAAACTGGCAAAGGATATTAGCTAGACATGATCACGCCTGCCTTCATGCTGCAGTTCTTGATCCGTTGCGACGACAGCGAATATTCCACGTACATGTTCCGAGAAGTCGCTTGATGCGCCTTGGATATTCTTTGGTGCCGTGTGGAGCGCGCGGCTGACCGCTACTCGTGTAGAGGCTAGTTGTTCGGCATGACTGATTGGCCACGAACGTGTGCGTTTGGAACCTTATGCTATCCGTAACGGTGTTCTAAGCTTAATGCGTTTCACACGAGTGATGGAGAAAGGTTTGTGGCCATGAAATGAGTTGGGCGACCTCTCTCTCAAAGTCTCATGCGTACCTCTTCTGACACTTCACCAGATTATCACTTTTGTCCATATTCCCTCTAAATTGTCCATACATTAAATCTGAGTGTAAATTCTCTCTTTGAGATCATAAACCGAGTGTAAATTGCTTGTTTCACACCCTAAACGAACTCGAATAGAAAAGTCATGGTCATCTAGGACATGTCGGCCACTGGTATTGTAAAAACTCTATATTTACCTGATATGGCCCACTAGATAATTAAATGAAAAGGTTGTCAATTCTAAACTTTCAAAAATTTTCGAGATCTAGAACTTTAATGTTGGTAGTTTCTTTGTTAGAGGATGTTACAAAAATTTCAATTTAAATTGAAAAATTTAAACATACTTTTACATGGCAAGATGATTGCAAAAGAAAAAAACGACAGGCCGGATTCGAATGCTTACCTCTTCTAACACTTCCCCGCACTATCACTTGTGTCCATACTCTCTCTAAGATGACCACATATTATAAAAAAAACCGAGTGTAAATTGCTTGTTTGAGACCATAAACCAAGTGTAAACTGCTTGAACCGAGTGTAAATTGCTTGTTTAAGACCATAAACCAAGTGTAAACTGCTTGAATCGAAAAGTCGTCACTACAAAGTTTCATAACTTTTCGAGATCTATAATTTTGCTTTATGGAGTTTCATTATCAAGGTCAACTAGGACATTTTGGCCACTGGTATTGTAAAAGCTCTATTTGCCTAACATGGCCTACTAGATAATTTCGGATGAAAAGGTTGTCAATTACAAAGTTTTAAAACTTTTCGAGATCTACAACTTTCATGCTAGTAGTTTCTCCATATGTGGATGTTACAAAAAATTAATTTTAAAATCGAAAATTCAAACGTACTTTTATATGACAAGATGGTTGTAAATGAAGTCACGCCATTTTTCACGCAAAAAAATCACACGCTACGCGATAGACCGGATTCGACCCCGCGACCTCCTTCTCACACGTAACTCTTCTAACACTTCACTACACTATCACTCGTGTCTACATTCCCTCTAAGTTGGCCACATATTATAGAAAAACCGAGTGTAAAATGTTTGTTTGAGGCCCTAAATCGAGTGCAAATTGCTTGTTTGAGATCATAAACAAACTCAAATCGAAAAAAGTCACAACTACAAAGTTTCATAACTTTTTTTTCGAAAGCGAGCTTGGCTTGTACTTCATTAAGAGAAAACAGAATGTCAAGTTACACGACCGTTGCCCTTTCCATGGCGAGGTGACAAGGAAAAGAGCGCGGGTAACACACTAACATAAGGCACCGGCTAAAACGGTGGAGCTAAAAGTTGTAAACTAAACAAACACAATGAGCTACAGGAATGGGGGCGTGAGGAGCGTTCTAGAGCTGCTCAACCAAGGTCATCTAGCACATGTCGGCCACTGGTATTGTAAAAGCTCTATTTACCTAATATAGCCTACTAGATAATTTCAAATGAAAAAATTATCAATTACAAGATTTCAGAACTTTACTGAGCCCCTTACAGGTTCGAAGCATGAAGCCACAAGGTTTTGTTTCCGGACAATGACTTTTCCTCGATGGCTTGAGGAGCGCTTTGGTGTCTAGCTGACTCCGTCGTTTGGTTGCACTCAATGTGTCGTGTATTTTACAACGTAGTATCGCCTTAGAGTTCCTCTTGGTTCCCTGCTCTTTGGTAATCCTCGTTACCAGTAGTAGGTTCTAACTTGTTAACTTTATTTCCCCGTAATGAAAAAGTGAAAATGAGAAGATATTAGGTCTTAAAATTCATAGCCTGTGGCAATGTTTTCGACAGGGTTCTTTGTTGAAGGCGTGCGTGTATTGGACGTGTTTGCTTAAACAGCTTCTCTTGGCGTTTAATTTAAAGCGTCTGAAGTTAATCTTACTGTCTGGACAGAGATCTAGGCGAGGGCAGCAAGCAATATGCGGCTATG
>JADLZK010006205.1:0-103433 GCA_015847255.1 Hyparrhenia diplandra | reverse complement strand
TCACGTGGCGAGAATCCAGCTGACCCGGCCGCCTGACCATCAATGGCAGCTATGGCGCTGGCCGACCCGTCAATGGCAGCCGCCCAGCCATCAATGCGTAGCGACCGTTGAGGCACCATTAGCCACGGTGTCCAACGAGGGGTCCTGAGACCATCACCTCTTGAGCAGCGTGGGCCCAACCCGGGTGTGAAGCTGGTGCCCGCCAGCCTGGACGGATCCCGGCGGTTCGCACTGAGCGCCACCCGACTGTGCGCGAGAAGGCGAGAGTTTTTCGGCGCCCGGCGGCAGGTCCCCGATTCTCATCTTGGTGGAGGCGATGGAGGCGATCATGACCTAATGAAGGGTGATCGAGACATTGACATGTCGGATAGGCCAACGTCCGCGCACCACGGCCAGCCCTCCAGAAGGCTGGCTCCACGATCTCGGCCAACCTCATCTCCGGACGGAAAGAGGGCATGATGAACGCAAGCCTTCACCACGAACCGTCACGGCGGTTTTGCATTGTTGGGATGCACCCCATCAATCGGCAAAGCTTCGTCGAGAAGAACTTCAGCGGTGGCAAATCCCAAGCATGGGTGGGAATTCCTTTGAGCTCCACTTCTACGACCACCACCGGCGAACCGGCTGCTTTGGCACGGAAGCCTTGTCCGGCTCATGACATGGGCGAGGCGTGTGTGGTAACGATGGGGCGGCCTCCATTGTGAACCATACCCGGCTAACTCCTCATTAGGCAAGATCAAAGAAATTTGGGCCGGACCCCTAGGGGCGAGAAGTGCGGTAAGCTTCATCGATCTCAAACCTATGGGGAAAGCGGTGCGCAGGATAAGGCCCGACATGTGCGTCAGATTTGATCCCACCGGCAAAGGTGATGACGAGGGGCACATCTCGGGGGCATCCTCGCTGCGGGAAAAGATGGTCCGACCCGGTGGAGAATGCGTCTTGGGATAGTGAACGCGGCAATGAGGCGATCACGCGACCTCTCGGCGTTGGAGGCTCAGGAGGGTGGTGACGCGCTTTCGCTGCTCGCGATTACCCATTTGTCGCAGTAGCGCATCAATCCGCGGCCTCGTGTCAGCGCCCGTGGCGGCGTCGCCCGGCTTGGGCACGATGCTCACTCCGCCCGCGTGGCCATCGAGGAGGCTGCCGCGAGTGCGGTGACGGCGCCATCCGCCGCGCACGTGCGCCCGACCAGTGCCCGGCCCGGGCGCGAGTGGCACTTTGGAAGCGCCCGCGGCACGAGAGAGATGCCCAGAGACCCGGCATAAACCAAAGCTTGCATGGACAGAGGCCGGCAAACCCATGCGGCCTTGTGAGTTGTGACGAAGGCAGTTGAAGCACCGCGCGAAAGATCCCTCGAAGCGAGGCACACGCCCGAGGAGGGAAGGCTCCCTCCGAGCGCAGCGCTTCGCTGGCCCGGTACCGCGTCGAATAGCTCGAGGGATTACCCAACCATCCACCGGTCGAGCCGAGTGCCCGGCGGCGGCGAACCCGCCCGGTCGCAGCACGAGGCGACTCCCGTCGTGGCGCAGCGCACGGGCGGGCGAAGCGGCGGCGGGCGAAGCGGGCGCAGCCGCAGCGAGCTGCGGCGGCCTTCGGGCGGGGGCAGCACAATAGCGGGCCGAGGACGCCACTCGAGAAGAACATCCCTTGAAGGGAAGGCGGCGTGCTCGAGGCACTCGAGAGAGGCGAGGGCGTCCCTCAGCCTTGAGATCGCTCAGAGCGCCACTAGCCCGTGATGAAGGGAGAATCCCTCGGCTACGGGAGAGGGAGGGGATTTGAGTGGTCGCGCCTTGAGAATAAACAGCAGCGGTAGTGGAAATAGGAGGCTGGAAGGTAAGGCCGGAAGGGAAGCGAGGCGGGGTAGCGATAGCCATCCTCTAGTGTCTTACCAACGGCTAACAAATGTTACTGTGTATATAGTAATTAAGTAATCCCACGGTAATGCGAATGTATTAAATAAAATGGCTCATGTTGTGATCCTAAGGAAAAAAATCAAAATGAAGTGTCAAGTTTTTTTTTTTTTTGAAGGCAAAAACTGTGGGGGAGTTCCCCGGCACTTCTATTTCATTTTATAATTTTAGAGAGTTACAAGAGAACTTACAACATGGCTAACTGATACATCTAACGAGAGCAAAAAGGCTGATCTGAGATCATCCTTAAAGCGAATAGACACAAGTAAACATTGGTTCTTAAAATTCCTAAACCAGATGTAGAGCATGGACACTACGTTGGCCATTGAACACTCGGTCATTCACGGGCTTCCATATTTCCCAGGCGATGACCACACGCCTCCATGAAGAAACATGTGCCACCCGTGGATATAAGCTGAGGTCATTATTCAGATATGCCTATTTCTCCCAACACCTCTTGGAAAGCACAGTCGAAAAGATGGTAGGTTATTAAACAGTGTCATTTTGATAACCTATTTTCTCCCAACACCTATTTTCTAAATTATCAAGTTTTTACATGGTCATCGTCTTTTCCACTATACAGCCTTGACTATAACTATGCTAAAGTTCACAAAAATCTTTTGAGGTAGCACTGAAAAAGAAGCATCATAGCACCCAAGATTTAACCAAATTTTCCTTCTGTTGGCTTTTGCCAATAATAATGGCTGTATTGATATGCTATCTCACAGTTTCGAAAAAAAGGTATGCTATCTCACAGCATCTCAAACGCTCCTACAAATTACTTGACCAGTCCATGATTCTGCCGAAAAGAGAGAAATAAACAGGGAGCCCTATGTATGCCTACCTCTCAATAGTTTAGATAGTTAACTTACTACAACTCAAAAGCCCGGGTAAGGGAAAAACCGGCAGGAAAGAAGGGAAACAAAGGCATAGGGGCACCTGATGCATAGCAACTGTGGAACACAGATGTATGACTGTATGAGTTGAGGGGGATTTACCAAATGCTTACCTTTAGGGAGTTCAGATACAAAATAGTTGAATGCTGATTTGTTTTTCCCTTATACCAAAAAAAAAAAAAAAAGGGAGCTGGTTTAAGGAGCTTTGGACACGCTCTTACATTTGTTCTACCAAAGAGGATCTGCTAGAATTGCTCTAAGGCCCTGTTTGGGACCTCTTAACTTAGATTTTTAGCGAAATAAGCTGAATAAGCCCGCCAAACACCGTGCTTCTCAATCCGCCGGCCGCGCCTTACGCCATCGCGAGAAAAGCGAGGCCCGACACTACTCATCTAAACGCGGCTCGGACTCGCTTTTCTCAAAACGCGGCGCTCCTCCCATCGCCCTCTCCTGCAGATCTGGATCGGGCTCCCCTCCCCTCCCGCTGTCAGTTTCCGTTCCAGCTACGCGACCGGTGGATGCCAGCGCCCGTTCGCTCCCGTCTAAGACTTCTTCGCGCGCGAACCCGCGGGGATTGACCCGGCAGCCTGCTGCTCATCGATGTCCCGGCACGCCCCTCAATCGATGCTCAATCAATCACCGGAGGCATCCGCTGCTCCATCGATGTACTCCATGCTCAATTAATGCTTGCTAGCCCCGGCGCCGCGGCATCCCGGCGTCCTCAACTTGCTGGCCGGGGTAGCCGGGCCCGAGCTTCCTTGGCGGGATGCAGCGCCAGGCGGCTGATGCAGCGCAAAGGGCTGGCGAGGGCGGGGCTGCTGCAGCTTGCCGCCGGCGAGACAGGTCGGCGCGAGCCTGCCGGTCGGGGCGCTTTCGGCCTCCAGGCCATCCATGGCACCGCCGGCCACCATGTCCGCACCTGGCAGCTTCTCCTTCCTTTTCGGTAGAAAAAAAAATCAGGGATGCCAAACACATTGCGTTTTTGGACAGCGGCTTATCAGAAAAGTGAGCTCATAAGCTAAGCGGGTTCTAAAAACGCGGTCCCAAACAGAGCCTAAATCATGGTGTTTTCCTCCTTTTTACCAAATTGTTGTATATCCTATACTATACTACTATACAGGCTACCATAATGCAGTAACCAAACAGACGCAACAATGGTTTTATGGTTGCAATTGTTCCCAAACAAATATCCTTTCAGCTAAATAGGAGTAGATCCCTAGTGTCTCGAGCATTGAGCAAACACATCGCCTATACGCAGCCAAACAAAAAAGACGATAGAAACAACAACAGCACGGCACTTACCTGGATCTCGCGCTTGATCTGTTCGAAGTCGTGGAACTGGCGGCCGGGGACATGGAGAAATTCCCCCCATTCCTCGGGGGCCGCGTGGCGCACGAGCTGGAGCACGAGGGGGGCGCGTGCAGATGTCGGGGCCCCGAGGGGAGGAAGTCGCGGCCGACGAGGGCCTCCAGCACACTGGACTTGCCGCTGCTCTGCCCACCGATCGCCGCCACCTGCGGCAGCTGCAGGCCAGCGGCGGCGTCGCCATCCAGCCGCGCGATGATGTCTTGAAGACTATTGACCAGCGGGATCACCGCCTGCCCCACCGTCTCCGGTACCGCCGCCGCTGGCTTCGGCATCTCCACCGGCAGAGTAGGGTTTTGAGATGGATGATTGATGGGGAGCAGGGTTTTTCCCTTTTCTTATTTTTTGAAATTTTTATGGGTTCTCTAAGGTTTGTGTGTTTTGTGTGAGACACCGGCTTGTCGAAATTGCTACCTAAGCAGATATTAAAAAAAATTGCTACCAAAGCATTTGATAAGCCAGAATCAGCCGACTTATTGATCGTACGAACAACCTTGGTAGCAAGGAGCAATTGATAAGCTTTGATTTTTTAAAATTATAGAGGCATCTTATCTTATTTACTAACAATTCTAATGTTGGTAAAGAAATTTATAGACTATTCACTCTCTCCTACACTACTACCGAAAATGTTTTTAGGATGTATCTCTAAACCTTAACAGTGGCGGGCAGGCTTTAAAAAAGTTAATATCTCGATTAACCGTGGCGGTCATTTTCTATTAACCGGGTGTTGACGGTAACCAACTGCAAATAAAATACCGTCAACACACACCAAAACAATCTAGAAATAGGGATTATAATCTAACAAATTTCATAGTTTTGGTGTTTATTTGGTTTTGCAAGTACAACAAAGGAAATATTCACTTTGGGCCAAAATACTGAAGAAAAACAATAATAGAAACATTATTTGAAAATGGCCCAAAGGTGACAAATGACAAACCAACCCAACTTACCTCGGATGGGCCAAAACATCACGCTACAACCACTGGACCAAGCCCAAGATCGTGAGAAACAAGCCCACCCGCCAAAGCCCAAGACCGGCGCGGCCCACAAATAAGGCGCCAGAGTTTGACCTGGTCGGCCCAAAATTTTAGTGAGGCGGCTGCCACATCAATGCAGAACGCCGATGCAGGCTAGGTGCGAGTGGAACCTCCAAACCGCCTATTCCCTGGGTTTTGGCCATTATGGAGGGAGGAGAAACTTTTCCAAATACCCCTACTCTCAAGCTATAAAAGGGAGGCCCTCTACCCCTTCTCCAAACACACAAGGAGCTTCAAGCACAAAGTGAGCAAGAGAGTAGAGAGTCTTCTACTACTACTACTACTACTACTACTACTACTTCCAATTCTAGAGAGTGGGAGAGGGAAAAGCTATAAGGAAGTTGGTCCTTCTACCCTGAGTCGCCGGTTCAACTCCCAATGTCCCGCAGATCCTAGGAAGTCGGAGTGTTGGACTTGTCGATACCGCTTGGCTTGTACCTCTACAAACTTCTTACACTTTGGTAAAGCGGTTTGTGTCAATCTTCGATTTATTATTCTTGAGCATATTATCTTAGCCGTTATAAACTTGCGGGATTGATAGTCCTGTCTTCTGGCGCAGCTTTTGGTGAAGGAACCCTTGGTACTCTTCGGGAACCCGGCCAACATCAAGAACCTGTGAACGGTAGTGCAAACGTGGTGTTTGGGCTAGCGGTTACCTATCTTTTAAGCACACTCCACGGTTGAGGGGGTAGGCGGCTAGGTAGTGACAACCTTGTCTGTCCCCTTGAAATCCCCCTACGTGACTCGTGTGTTGTAGTGCTAATTGTCACGGTCTCCATCCCGGTTTGGGGACTCTTCGATTGCGAAATAAGGAGATAACAACCGAAAGTGATCCCTACTTAAGAGTTTGAGCCCATAAAGACACCTCACCACTCTTAGAACCTATCCTTGCCCAGGGTAGACACTACCTAGAAAGCCCTCTACATACGCCATCCTCGTGAAATTTACGATACCCTAATACCACCGGGTGAAGTGCTACAACGGTCTTTCTGTGTGCTTGCGGACTTTTCTGCTTTCGCTAAGAGACACCAACAAGCATTTCTAAGCGCCGTTGCCGGGACGGTTGTCGTAGTTGTATTTCGAACCTAGTCGACCCTGTGCCTTTGAAGTCTCCAAGAAAATACAAAAACATTTTCTTTTTTTTTTCTTTTACCCATGGAGCAACCTACCCTTCAAAACTTTTCCGCTCCTAAGGGCGAGCTCTTAGAACCACGCAAATCCTCGAAGCCAATCATAGCTTCAAATTATGACCTCCGCCCTGACTTTATAGCCATGGTTCAGGCCCAAGCCTTTTCAAGCTTGGAATATGAAAACCCATACCATCATCTAAGGGAGTTTGAGCGACTCTTGTGCATGCTTGACAATTACGGGCATGACACACCTAAACGCTAAGGTCGAAATTTTTCCGAGTTCTCTCTTATAGAGAGAGCGAAGCAATGGTACGCCCACAACGTAGGGTTGGTAAATGGAGAATGGGAAGAACTTCGTAATAGATTTTGTCTCGCATTCTATCCTTTATCCGTAATCGCGGCCTTGCGACAAGAGGTAATCAACTTTTCGACAAATAGAGGATGAAACCATAGGTGCAACCTCGGGACCATCTTTCCACTCTTACTAGATCCGCCTCGACCGGTCCATCCCCGAACCATGTGCTCTTACAACATTTTTGGCTAGGTTTGGATAGAGCGACCGCCTCTACCGCTTGACACACAACCGAGGGTCGTTCTCACACAGAACCCCAACGGAAGGAGAAGCTCTCCTAAACCATATTCTTGAGAATACTCCCCCACTGGAACTCATCTGAGTAGAACCCAAGTAGATCTAAGAGGAAGTCTCTTCGGCTGATGCCACACCCGATACACCCGTGGAGACCATCGCCTAAAACCGAACCAAAACAAGAGGGATCTGCATGCACAAAGTCTTTTGTTTTCATGGCCGATCTTATAGAAGAATTCGGTAAAGCCTCTAATTACAAATGCTAGAAGAAACCACCAGTCCCTATCAACCCCTAATGAACCCCTTGATGAACTTTTCTCAAGGAGTCCATTAAGGAGTTGCCCACTATCATGAGCTCGAGAGTGGTTACAAGAGGGGAAGGATTGTCTAAAGAAATTTGGATAACTTCGTCCCTCTACATCTCTCTTTTGCAAATACCAAAGGGAATCGGTGGAGGTCATGTATAACCCCACGGTAGGTGTAAACATCATGTCTAAAAAACTATGTGCAATGCTTAGAAGGAAAGCCTTTCATAACCCATACCCTACGGGACATTGCGGATAGCATCCCGAACCACCTTAAGATGCCAAAAGATTATACATGACCAAATTCTTTAGTATAAGGATGTCAATTTTCTTTGGGTTTTCATATTTTTGATGTCCAAGATTTTGACATTCTAATCGGGCATGCCTTGGAAAAGATTCTTGATCTACCAAAAACTGGGGATTTAGATGTCAAGGAAAATTTGGGGGAGAAAAACACTTTCGATCCCAGTCACACGAGCTGAAAACTCAGTGACGGATTCTCTCCACTATCATGACACGCCCGAGGAGTTCATGGGAGTCATGCTCTATGATAACCCTAAGATAGACCTAGAACAAGATGCCCAATTCTTCATTGAAGAAGAGGACGACTCAGGGGAAACCATAGAACTTCCTCAAGAGGAAGAGCTAACTCGGCCTCCAGTTGAGCTTAAACCCCTGCCCCCTGGCCTACGCTATGTCTTCCTAAATGGCGACACACAAACTCTGGTTATCATTAGTGATAAACTTAGTGACCAGGAGACATCCCAGCTCATAACCGTCTTAGAGAAACATAGATGTGTCTTTGGGTATTCTTTGCAAGACCTGAAAGGGGTAAGCCCAACACTCTGCACACATCACATTCCTATTGACCCTTCGAGTACCCCATCACGCTAACCCCAGAGAAGGCTCAATAATGCAATGCATGAAGTCATGAAGAAAGAAGTTCTCAAACTTCTTCACGCCGGGATAATTTATCCCGTACCACATAGTGATTGGGTCGGTCCGGTCCAAGTGGTCCCTAAAAAGGGAGGAATGATGGTCGCTGAGAACTCTAAGAACAAACTCATTCCACAATGACAAGTCACGGGTGGAGAATGTGCATCGATTATAGAAAACTCCAACAAGGCAACTAACAAAGATCACTTCCCGCTTCCATTCATTAACAAAATGTTGGAATGGTTAGTGAAACACTCTTTTTTTGTTTCCTTGACGAGTATTCTGGCTATCACTGATCCCGATCCACCCCGACCCAAAGCAAGACCACGTTCACATGCCCATACGTAACCTATGCCTACCGAGAATGTCATTTGGGCTGTGTAGTGCACCTACTTCTTTTCAACGATTGTATAATGTCTATCTTCTCGGACATGATCGAAGAAATCATGGAGGTCTTCATGGACGATTTCTCGCCTATGCATGGTGAGACTTTCGGCGGTTGTCGAAGAACTTAGACAAGGTCTTGCAACGATTCCAAGAGAAGGACCCGTACTCAATTAGGAAAAGTGCCATTTTATGGTCCGAGAGAGGCATCGTTCTTGGACACTTAGTGTCCGAGAGGGGGGGATTGAGGTAGATAGAGCTAAGATAGACATTCTCGAAAAGCTACCACCCCCTGAATGTCAAAGGGAATCCGCAGCTTCCTAGGTCATGCGGGGTTCTATAGAAGATTCATCAAAGATTTTTCTCAAATCTCTAGACCCCTCACAAACCTATTGGCTAAGGATACTCCATTCGACTTCACAAATGAGTGCATGCACGCTTTCGAAACCCTTAAGAAAGCACTAATCTCGCCCGATCATCCAACCCCGGATTGGTCGCTGCCGTTTGAAATCATGTGTGATGCTAGCGACTATGTCGTTGGAATTGGTCTTAGGCCAAACCAAGGACAAAAAGCGAAGATGCAATCGCATATGTTAGCAAGACTATAACAGAGCCCCCAGCTAAACTACGCTACCACGAAAAAAAAGCTCCTCGCAGTAGTCTTTTTGCTATAGAGAAGTTTCGCTCTTACTTAGTGGGTGCCAAGATAATCGTTTATACTGATCATGCTGCATTGAAATTTTTGCTCACTAAGAAAGATGCAAAACCTCGCTTGATCCGATGGATTCTCTTACTCCAAGAATTTGATCTAGAGATAAAAGATAAAAGGGAGTAGAGATCATTTGTCGCGTATGCAGGTCACTAATATGCAGGAATTGCTGATTAATGACTATCTACACGACGGCATGCTACTAAAGGTGATGACTCAACCCATGGTATGCAAAAATTGTCAACTATATGGTTGCGGGTTATGTACCACTAGGGGAGGACCGACCAAAAATCTAAGTGGAGAGCAAACGTCACCTTTGGGATGACCCATTTCTGTACAGGGTGTGCGTAGATGGCTTGCTTAGAAGATGCGTACCAAGGGAAGAAGGGATGCAAATAATAGAAAAAATGTCATGCACACCCTATGCCTGGCCATCTCGGAGCATTTCGCACTGAAGCTAAAACTACACTACAACCTTCAAATATAAATATTTGATGTATGAGGCATTGACTTCATGGGATCATTCCCTAAGTCCCATGATTGCGAGTACATTCTGGTGGCAGTGGGTGGATTATGTGTCGAAGTGGGTAGAAGCACTACCATGCGAGGTGCCGACGCAAAACATGCTCGCAAAATGTTTCATGAAGTGATCTTCCCCGCTTCGAACACCACACATGGTGATAAGTGATGGAGGATCTCACTTGTTGACCGAAGAGACAAAGTGTTTGTTGTGTGTGCTACATGAGTATTCTCGTGGATGATATAGTGATTGGACGGACGACCCATTGGGAATTTCGATGGAAATCTATGTTCTTTAGTGGAGTGACCTAGGTTGTGGATTATGTTAGTTTACCATGCATGTGAAGGGGGTATCTTGGGTTTGTTTAGGGGATGTTTTGGGCTTGTGATTGCTAGGGTTTTAGCTCTAGATAATCATGAGAAAAAAGGAGATAAATTTCATGAACTTGGGCATGTCAACTTATCTTTTAAGATTGGGTGACCCTCGGGCCACCAAGATCATGCCAGGGCATTGATCTTCTTGCTTCTAAGTGAAAGAGATGGATTTGGCCTTTTCATGAATTTTCTTGTAAAAATCATAGATATTCCATTAGAGAGAGGTTGGTGAAAATGCACAAGAGGATTGAGCAAAAAGATTGTTTCATATTGCACACATACATTAATGAAATCACGGGCGAAGCTATGTTACGGCTGCTGGATGCCAATGCACCCACGCTAAATCTGAAACAAAGTTATATGGAGCACGTTTTGACCCCTTGTGCACCCCCCTTGGCCCAACAGAATGCACCCCCCACTGGCCCAACAACCCACGTTGGCACATTAACTGATTGACACATCGTAGTTTGCTTCGATGAGGAGTCCGCCGAGTCCGCCAGAAAGAAATCTACGGAGTCCGCGGCGTTTCGAGTCTTCCGCGTGAGTCCGTGACGCAGCACACGAAGGCGAAGCGCCCAGACCTGGTGCGTGACGCAGCACAAGGAGGCGTTTCGACTGCACGCATGACGCATCGGCATCGGCGCAGGAACTGACGCACGCGAGGGCCGATCGTCGGTCGCCGGTCGCCGGCCACGATCCTTGAAGCAAGCCAGGGCACATCCTTCACCGGCCACCACGACTGCCGGGCCACGATCTTTGACGCAAGCGCCCAGCGCCTGACGTCCTCTCTCTCTCTGCTCTAGTCCAAAAGAAAAGGCAAGGGATCAAATCCTCAGTTTGTTTGTCTTGTATCACATCCGTTTCCATCTTCAATTTTTTATGGGTATATTTTGAAATTGATTTGAGTATCCTGCAAACTGCAATTTAGGGTTAGTGTGTTTTTCTCTTTTAGTTTATGATAGTGTGGGTCTGCAATTTTTGATTATGCTTGTAATTTGCAAATGATAGGTAATCATGGAGAGGTTTTATAAACTGAAAGCTCAAGACATAGACACAACCAACAACAACAGAAATTCATGTCCAGTAGATCTCAATTGGGAAGAGGAGATTAAATATGATCCAGGCTTGAGAAAAACAAATTGATGCTTACCATCCTAACCATAGAGAAAAGGTTAGAAGAAAATGTTTGGAAAATGGACCTTGTCAGCCTCGCACATGTAATTTTCCTGTGTCACAAATTGGAGATAGGCCAAGAAGATTTGTCCCGGAATGGTTTGATGAGTTCGAAGTTGGCTTGAATATAGCGAGTCGAAGGACAGATCATATTGCTTTTGTTGTTTCTTATTCAGAGAAAATAAGGATGCAGGATATGATGCATTTGTGGTTAACGGTTGGAATGGTTATCATCGGAAAGAAAGGCTGAAGTCACATGTTGGTGATGTTAGGACTTAGGAGAGGCCAACTGAAGGATGGAATCATAGCATGTGTTTTGCTCCAGTATTTTCACAATAAGGAAGATAATCGGTCTCATTATTATTCCTGTATTACAAAGATTGTGTCATGCATGTTTATGCGGTAATTGCGTCGCAGGGACACTGCATGTTGCATATACATGTATCTATCTGTATGCAGACACCGAACTATAAAGCATCATAGGATGTTCAAGCAGCTGGTTACAAACTACAATAATGTATAGGACTATATGGATCGGACGCGTACATGTAAACAATATATGCATCCTACCACTGATACTAACACGTTTATTCTCGTATTACATGCCATGCACGGTACGACGACCGATTAAAGATCTCAGCCCGCACGACGGCGGCTGGTGTAGGGCCCGGTGAACCTGGGGCCACCGGAGCCGGTCTGGCGCTGGCAGTTGAAGTACATGGCGGCGACCGGCGCGCCGAGGTTGTAGCGGCGAGCGAAGGCACGGGTGTTGAAGTTGTGGCGCCTCGACGGCGCGGCGAACACTGTGTCCCGGCCAAGCTGCTGGAATAGCACCAGCACCATCCGGTGGATGCCAGTCGACGGGGCAGGAGGCTCGTAGCACATCATCTCGCGGCCTGCAAATCCAATAGGTAACCCCTCGAAGATTAATTGTTAGAAGAATATATAGTTTCTTCACCATGCATTTTGGTGGGAGAAAAGACTTAAAATTATATTTTGACTTCAAATCAAAATTTAATAATCAACTACCACAAATTCAGAATCATCTTTATGGTTCTTTTGAAAACAAGTCTATGTATATCTTACTTTTATGAACTAGGGAGTTACACAATTTGATTGGTTGCTGGTTAAAACTTGGAAAAGTTTGACTTTTAAAATCAACTTATGATGGCCTAACTTAATCGAAACATGTGCAACAACATAAAAGGCTGCTCCAAATACATTGTTCCTTGCAGTCATGTTCTGTACAATGCAACCGTGGCATGTAAAGATAAAACGATGCAATTCTCTCAATGCATTGTATATATCATGTTTTTCTTAATTATTATTGTCTCCCAATAGATCGAATTGATCGACACATACGGTATCTAAGACATATATATATGGACCCACAACATGTATCAAGGATAAACAATAACTTCACCCCAAAGAGAATATCATACGGTTCAAAAGGAGTTGGGTTATCCCTAGCTACGAAGATACCACTTACATCTCTCTTTTGTCTTTTTCCTTCTTATATTAACTCCAAACCATGTTAATAGATAGTATAACCCAAATGGTATCTAACTAGTGCATAGGAATATGAGGCTGCACATGGGGTAGCCTATCCGGGTGCCATCCATATATATATACACATATAGTCGTGTGTATAGAATTTATTTATGGCCAGCTCGCTCGAAATTACCCAAATTCACAAAATTTAGGGAAATTTCTTTAGTGACTTAATATAAATTATATTTTTTCTAAAAAATTAGATATAAAGTATAAACAAAATATTATCATGTTAGGCAGTGTTAGCAGATGCACGGGGTACCAACAATGGAAAGTCGTATCCTTTCTATTTTGCACGGGGTACCAACAATAGGAAGACATATCCTTTCTATTTTTCTTCGCACCCTCCTTTTCTTCTTTTCGTGCTTAAAATAATATCTTTCAGACGGCACACTCTTTGTTCTCGAGCGACTCAACATCAAAAATAGTAATTGAGCTTGTATCCAAACTTGCAAAAATAAAAGATTCATCATATATATAATAGATCATGTGTGTATCAATCAGATGTAGGAAAAGATCTTTATATCTTAAAGTTTCTTTATTTCACCTATTACCTCCTCTAGAAACTAATTAATAAGTCATTCTAACCATTGGATCGATTTAAATTAACTGCCAACAATCGTTTGAGTGTACCATAACAAAGCTCTTTATACTTCTATTGAGTAGAAAAATGTGCAAATATAAATCATAGTAAATACGAGTCAATTATATAGCACATGCATTATTAGTGTAATAGGAAATTTTGGATTTGATGCAACGCAGAACGAGATAATCCATTAAGTGGTTGTGATATGTCGATGATGGTTAAGCAAATCAAACTAAACAGATAGCCAATAGCTGAGGATGCGCACAGAGGATGAAAAAGGCCAATAGCTTGATGGTTTAGCTTGGTTGTGTTTATGGATCTACAAAATCGAGTATTATTTTATGCTCTCAAAATTTCTAAATAGATAGCTTATTCACACGACGAACATATGCTAAATCATAAAAAAATACATATGTCATTGTACTTGTTTCAATATCGGAATACACAGGTGTACTCACCGTATGTATTGTCAGTTGATGCTGGGATGTCAGTCACCATCCTGCTCCAAATATGAAATGGTTTGAAATTTATATTAGCTAGCATGTGATCTCTTTATCAAAAAAAAAAAAAAGCATGTGATCTCCATATATATACAATGAATCGATCAGTTTGATAAAAAAATACTGGATCAAGCAATTTTTTAAGGACTACATGACCTATGCCCTATCTCTCTTGAGACATACATAAAAAAAAATTATGGACAAACATATAAGCGCATATATCACTAGCATATATAGTACGTATATGTGGGCACAAAACATGCCAACAACAGTTGTCGTCTATAGGGTTTCTCTTATTACCAGTGCAAGTACTCCCCTCAAGGTTGGGTTGCTTGGGTTAGGAGCATCAGGATCGACCATCACCTATATATTATTGAAAGAATGTTATTCGAAGTTGCCGCAAATGGATCCAGTTGCGATTAAATATGTATCATCCATAACATAGTACATGTTGTATCCACGATATCACCAGCATCTAAATTTAACTAGTTAATTGACATAGGCATGAGTTTACCAGAGTATATGCAACTCGATAATCATCTCCTCCAATCTCAACCCTTGGCCTATCAGAGACTGCCGGAGCGCGCAACTCCATGCCGCTGATAATAGGAGTACCATCGAATAGGATCGTCATATCAACGGTTGTATAGAAGGGGTCCAAGACATCTCCTATGACATGAGCAGTAACCAAGGAATCGTTAGCCGCCATGTTAGTATTGCTTGAAGTGTGTGCAGGCCGTGAACCGGTGTGCTGGAGTAGTACAAGCTGTAAGCCTGCAAACGGTGATGTGATATTTATACAGTGAGTGGCTGACGAAGGTCGTGAAAACAATTGCTATTGGAATACTTTGACGAACGAAACCTGTACTGTGGATAGTCTTTGTACTAAAGCGTTATTGGAGATTTGCTAGATATTCCCTGCTTTGAGGGGCGGTGAAATATTCTCTTCGCAGCGGGAATGTCATGGTGAATTTTATTGAATCTTAATTAATATAAAAAGATGCTAATAACGAAAACCTCTTTTCCTGTATGTGTTATATTCAAACAGAAAGCAATAACATAAGCAAAACTTGTGTACGTAGTGAAGTTTGCCCGTACTTTTTTTTTCGATCACGCCTAAGTGCGTGGACTTGCATAGCGGTCAAAGTAGGTCCAAATATAATGTCAATACAGCATTACACAATGCAGATTACATGAAACTGATGGCCACTCAAAAATAAAATATTCTCAATTCTCTACCTGATCTACTACAAACATGAAGCCTCTACTATAACATTGAGATGACTATATGATAGAATGTAAACAACAAGGGAACATATCTAGTGCAAAACCAACATCTCTCGTAAAACCAATAGCCGGGGATGTGTGAAAGGAAGGATTTGTAAAAAATATGATTAAAGGGTGGGGCGGTTAAGTGTGAAATTACCTAATCCTCCGTGTTACGTTGAATCAACATCCCATGGCGTAGATTAGAAGTTAGCATAGTTTGCACGAGAGATGTTGGTTTGCACTACATTCAAACCAACAACGGGGGATGAGCACAGAGGAGGTGGAAGGGGATTTGCAAAAGTGTGATTAAGGGTGGGTGGTTAAGTGTAAAATTATCTAATCCTCGGTGTCCGTTGAATCAACATCCCATGGCACACATTTTCACCGATGTAATGAGGTGAGGAAAATTCTGATTTTAGGCCTCGTTTGGAAACAACCTGCCACTTTTCACGTAATGCACCCGACGCTTAACTGTCGACAAATTTGGCACCCACACGGGAGACTTGCCCTGTCCTCCCGAGTTGTCCTCACCACCCCGTGCGAGTCAGCGACTTCGCAGCAATGAGAAAAAGAGGATGTGGAAGCACTACTACACAACAAGGATATTGTAACACTTCCTTGTAACATATTCATCAATGTTACAATGAATTTTTATAGTAACATAAAACTATGTGTTACCGGTGTCTGTAGTAACACAAAACACTGGTTTTATGAAAATGTGTTACTAACAATGATTATAGTAACACAAATATTATTGTTACAAGTAATATGTTACAAAGTGGTAATATGTTGTAACACATAAATAGAACACATGGAATATGTGTGACAAGTATATTCCAATTTAAGTTTAACTCATGCACAATGTCAATGATTCTTTTCAGGAGGAAGCTAGAGTTTGAGTGGAGCACACAAGTGATGGGATGATCAATGTCAAGCGAATATTTGTTGTAGTATAGTAGACATACTCATTAGATATTGATGCGTTACAAATTAGTGTGTCACAAAGCTTATAGTGTGTGTTTAAGTAGAGTTTGACATTGATTGTTTCATTAACGATGTGTATAAGCAAATCATATCTTGGTTTAATGATTCATCTAATATGCTTTATTGATCATGTATGGTTGTTACTTAAAAGCAACAAAACATTAAGCATTGCAGTAGAGGCTTCAACCTATAACAACCATATATTTTTTTTATGGCAACAAAAGGTTCACCTACTATGGCAACCAAATAGTGAGTGTGGCAATAGAGGATTTCACCTATTGCCATGCTTTTTATGCGTGGCAATATAGTCTATCATAACACATATTTTGTTACATATTGTAACAAAACCAACTATATGGCAATTGGTCCTATTCATTGTAACACCAAACAAAATGTTACTGTAACTCAAAAAATGTGTTACAAACTATATAATCTAGCATAATATAAAAGTGTTACTAGAACTAAAAAAGTGTTACAACAGACAATTATTGTAACACTCGGAAGTTTTCCGATATATAAAATAAATCTGTTACAAACTATGTGTTCAGCCCGTAATGTGAAGTGTTACTAGAGCAAAAAAAAGTGTTACAACAAAAATCATTGTAACACAAACAAATGTTCCTATAGACAAGTAAATTGTGTTACAATAAACTAGTCTATAGTAACATAGCCAATTGGAACACAAACACAAATGTGTTACTAAGAGAACTAGTAACACCTTTTCCAACCTATAGTAACACAAGTTGGTGTTACTATATCCTTGCGCTGTAGTAGTGAAGGAAACATGATGCATGCATGCACACAATGCTTCGTGAAGATGAACTGAATGATAACAATCTTTTTCACTTGTTATTAGTTATAAACCCAGGGCGTGCCTTCCCTTGCTCCCAAACGAAGCCTTTTGTACCAGAAAAAAAAGAAAAATATTGAGGCCGTTGTTTTATAAAGATCACTCTTAGGGAAAGTCGCAAGTGCTTATGTTAATCAACAGTAGAAGTACAATACTTGGCGGATATGTGTTATTTTTACAATATATACTTGGCCTCTACAATAAATAGGGTCAATTACATAAGGACATCTTAAAGGTCCATCTCTAATTAAAATATCTGTCACACAAAAAAATGTGTATAATTTTTTTCATATGAACTTAGATGAAGACAAATTTTATACCAAAATTATAGATCAATCTTTAACGTAGTCTATATACTTTAAGTTGTTTTTTCATATATTTTAGATCTTGTTAAAAGTTCAAATGTAAATTTTTATTACTATATTTTAAATTCTAATTTTTTTTTTTTTTAACCTTGGATGTTGACATGGTTTGTACCTGAGTTGTAGATCTCAATGCAATTTATAACTTTGTAGAGCTGACCATGACATGGTGACAGGTTCTGGTCAACCCAAAACTTCTTGTATTTTTTGTGAGTTGTGTATCGACTCCATTAATACTATTGTCAAGTTCCTTTAGGGATGAGGATCTCGACAAGATATGTAGTTCTTGAAGAATGAAAAAAAAAACGATCTACATATTGGAGTCCAAGAGGCAAGAACAAAACATCCTATCCTAGAGATTCTATCTGTTGGCTATATCCTTTATGAAGGAAGCTTTTATTAATTAAATTCTCAAAAAACGTTACAGCAAGATGATATAAAGCCTTAAAAAATATAATTCCTCTAGTCAAAATATCATAAAATTATCATGAGTAGAAGAATGAATTTGACCATGATTTATTATGATGCGAGTAATTTATAAGACACGAAAAACTTGTAAATTATGAGAGTCCGAGAAATCTGCACAATTGTGCTCCTTGTAAGCACATCTTGCCCAGCCCAAGTTGTTGTGATCCATTTGTGTGCGGTATGCACACCTATCAAAACACACGAGCAAGAGAAATCTACATAATTTTTTCTTAAATAATTTAAAATCATTCACATGGTGATCAAACTTTTCAGCTTATATATATTAACGTTAAATCGATCTGTTGTGTATAATATATAGGATTGGAGTGCAACCGTGGTATGATTCTTCTCGGATTTTAGGCGTGCGAATTACTCCTCCGTTCCACAATACTTGCAATTCTTTGACTCATATAAACCGTGTTTGACCTCTCGTCTTATTCAACTTTTTTTTAATAAATATTACCACTTTTGTTATGACTTATTACATCACTAAAGATATTGTAATGACGTTTTGTTTGTTTTATAGTTTACATAAAAATTTGAATAAAGACGAGCGAGTCAAACACGCTTTATAATGAAATCAAGAATCATAAAAGATCGCGGAACGGGCGGGAGTATTTTGCCATACACGTCGTCTCTCTCTCTGTACCTGTCTAATTAAAAAGCCATTTCTGGGTTTTGGTCTTAAAGTAGTACTGCATATTCAACAAATTAAAAGTGGAGCTAGAAACACTTGAAGACGCCTGACCCCTTTTTTTTCCGGTATAGACATCACGTCGCGAAAGGTCCGGATTATTCCAACGGCCGGCCGGCCGGCCGTTTTTACCTCGTGCGCCGATCGAAGGGACCGTGCAGTGTGTGTACATCGTACAAACGATCGAGACGGACGGCGCGCCTGCTGCTTTATTAGGGCCTTTTTTCACGTGATCGATGAACCTATCCTTCAATTTGTGGACGACGGAGGATAGGGGTTGGAAATAGTCCGATGATGGAAACGTATAGGGATCAAAGGACACGGGTGCTTATGCTTATACTAGTATAAAGTGCTCGCGCGTTGCCACGATTTCTTTTAAGGGATGATTCATTTAAAAACAACTTGACGATGATTTTTTTTAAGTTTGTCTCAAACAATTGTACATGATCAAAAATATATAATTCAGAATACATTCATGCTTAACAGGACATGATAAAATCATAAAAGCCATGTCTCGCATAACATACTAATAACTAATACCCTTACTAAAAAGGGAGTATAACTAATAAGGCAGTATATCTAAATAGAAACGGGGCAAGAGTCGTACTCATTCTCCTTACTAAAAAAAGGAGTATAACTAATACTCGTTTTTCAGGAGTTAAATAATTTTTGAATTTAGCAAAATCTATACAAACAAATAATTACATATTTATGATACCAATTAAATCTTTTTGGATTAATTACAAAAAAAAAATGTTATATAAACCTATTTGAGACGTGTTGATTGTCTTTTTCTATAAGCTTTGGCAAACTTAATTGGAAATTTAATTTGACTTGATTTAAATCTAGAATTCCATTTTTTTTTTTTTTTTTTTGGACGGAAGGAGTATGTACGTGTTACAAACAAAATAGAAAGATATAAAAGCAAGTCCAACTCTAAGTTTGTCTTGACCGCAAAAAGGAAAATTCCCAGGATGATTTTGGGTGTGTAGACATCTAGAAATGTGGCACCGAGCAGAGATGATATATGTCGGTGTCAACCAAGGTGTCAATATCACGATGTGTTGGATCATCATCTGGATATACCCAAATATTTCATATCTCTGATCGTTCCTTAACTTATTAAACACGTAAATCACAAACTACTTAAAAAATCCATGCACATCCAGTCTCACATTAAATAATGGAAGCAGCTAAATTACGGCCAGCTGTAATATAGCCTATTGCACGGCCTTACTATTTTTGGTATGTTGTGAGCTTAACTTGAAAGATCATCCTATGGTAACACAGCCCTACGGAAGAGCAAGAGTTCTCAAGATCCATGATCTTGATGACACCTTACGCCGTAGCTAATCTATTCGATTGGATCTCGGAGAAACCTTAAACCTTGAAGACTCAATCTACTAGGGAAAAACTTATTAAAAACGATGGATCTCCACTCCCTTCAACCCCAGTGATGTCGGAGGAGAAGGGGGGGGGGACGAGAGCGGCGGCGACGCCCTTCTAGGGTTTTGGCGGCGGTGTGACCTTCTAAACACTTTCCCGTATTCCTCAAGCGGTGATGGCAAGACGAAGACATCATCGTTGATGGAGAATAAGGTACTCCGGCCCTTCCTTTTTCTCGTGGTGGTTCTATGCGGCCATGGCGGGGGCTAGTGAGAGTTAGTTTTCAAATCGATATCTATTTGGATGTCGGGTTGGACTTGTGTTCTCCCATGACAAATCACGGTGAAGGTGTCGGCGATGAGGTCGATGACGTGTCCGGGCGGCGCCAATTTCATCATATTTGCATGTGAAGTTTTAGTTTACTCCTCTTTTGCAAAATGATGGGTAAGAGGATGATGGTGGTGGATGGTGAGATAACCCTATTTTAGATCGGAGCTTGCGTCCGTGACATATCCGTTTAGGATGATGATCCTAGATGGTGAAATTTATAATTTTTTAGAGGTTTCTTGTCTCTCATCAATGGAGTTAAGAGTAGTTTGATTTTTTTTTTTTTTTTTTGGTAATGAGAGGATATAACTTGCTTTAGTACTAAAGGTAAGGAAATTTTCTTTTTGCCGCAAAAATAAAATAAAATAAAAAAATCAACACTACTGGTTTTTTTTTTAGCGAAGCAGGCTTTAAACATTTGTGCTGCTTCTTCCATTTCATTTCAGCATGAGTTCCAATCCTGCTCATGTCCAGCAATGCCCTTTTGTTAGGGGCTTTGCAGTCCGTAAACATGGATGTTGTATAGCCTATTGCAGCAGTGTGCTGCTAATAATACATGTTTTCTGACCAAAAAGAAAAAAAAATTGTGGAAGAGCAATAATCAGAATCACACAGAACTGTGGAAGAGCAACGTAGCCTAAACAGGAGTGCATGACATCTGACGGTTCAGTGCTGAGAGTACATGACATCTGACGGTTCAGTGTCGATGAGCAGACTTTTTTTCGACAAGACTGTACTAGTACAAAGAGGCATAGCTAAGTAGAATTTTCAATGAAAAGGAACTAACAATTTCCCGCAGTTGTGGAGGATACTAGATAATTTAAAAAAAAAAATTAGACTTTATATTTATAGTACCAAAAATAGCCAAACAGACAATATAAGCCCAAGAGCTATATCACGCCTCAGTCTGCTCCCTCAAGCGACGGATCGTGCTCCTGACAGTGACCGCGCTAGCAGTGCTGCAAATACACAACAGAATTATAATCATGCTTTACAAATTATGGTTTTGGAACACAAGATGCGAGTCAGCAAAGAATTACTTCATGGTGTAAGCTCCACCAGCCTTGACCTTCCCACAGTCCTTGCATCCCCATATTCCAACTGCTTTCCTCTTCACAGCAAACTGGAAAGACAACACAACAAATGTGGGACACTAGGGCAACTAGTACTTTTTTCACATCTTAGAAACAAACTGCTCATCATGCCTAAACATCTTATAAACCATTCAAATACGAGACATACGAGAATAAGCAAACAAATATAATTAAGAACGATTGCTTTTGTGCTCAAAATCAATCTGCATACTACCAGTTTAAAACATTCTAGTACTGGTGACAATACATAATGACAGCTTGCAGTATAACAGATCAAAAGACAGAAACTCGGGTGACATACCTTCCCACAGAATTCACAGAAGTACTTGGAGTGCTGAGATACCTCCATCTTTTTTTTATTTGCTTACGCAAGCTAGCACCATACCTGGTTCCTGTAACATTGTAATTTGCAAGGTTAACTTCATACTTTTTTTTTTCGGAAATTGGGAAATGTCATTTTATTAAGCATGTACCATATTTGCCAACAATTCCAGCCTTCTTGGTGCGCTTCGTCTGCATAGGCATAATAAAAACATAATAACTTACACAGATACTAAAATTGTTCAAGGCAATATTACTGGTAACTGTAAAACTGTAACTTCAAGACTAAAGTTAGCTAGCATCAATAACTCAGTATAGAATATTGTACTAATCAGGTAGTTTAACACAAGAGCAAAATATAATTTCTTAGACATTAGATAACTAGACCATTAAAAAGCATACAGTCCAGCTAGTCTCTATTGATTCTCCAATAGCAGCAAGAGAAAACCCTATATATACATCTGAATAAAGGAATAACAACTAACACAAGTGAAAAAAAGGTATTATGAGCCATTGATTAGTATATGAGGTATTCAAAGGCTAATCTTAGCACTGGTCCACTGGATACTACTTTCAGGTTTCATGCTGCCTGGTGCAGCACAGGGGCTTCAGATTACACAGCAAAGGTGTCAGGTGATCAGGTTGGGTTTATGAAAACATTTTTATTTTTCATCCAGTTTGGTGAACAACTAGTTTGGCTTTATACTAAACCAACAGTGCATTTTTCAATATGCTTGAACTTGCATAAGCACTCACGATGAGAACCAAACATAGAGCACACCTCAAAAGGCTGATAAAATATCATGCCCATTCACATATACCTGTAAGCCATTGTGTGTGATTGGTCAAACATTATACTTAAAATCTACCAAATAAGATATCCTAAGCATCCAGGCTGGTGATGCTATATGGATACGTCCAGATTTATGATAATAACTATTTAAAATATCAATAAAAAAATTCTTACAGATACAGTGTTGTAGCAAATGGTCAAAACCAAATCTTTGAGACCATGCAAAATCAAAAGTGAGAAGGAATTGACATTAGGAGTCAGCTAATAAAATACTTCCTCCATTCAAATTGTAAGACATTCCAGCTTTTCTAGGTACATAGATTTTGCTATCCACCTAGATATACATTATGTCAAAACACATAGTACAAGCTATGTCTCTAGAAAAGCGAACATCTTACAATTTGGAATGGAGGGAGTACAGTACACCATTGTCTTCAACATGTTTCCATTTAACGTATGATCACCAATAGCACTTTAAGGGCTAAGCCAATCTAGGGCTCAAATGTGGAGTACAAACAGGTTTTTAGGCAAATAGTCTTCTTCCTACCCTTAGGATAGCAGGTTTAGAGCATGAGGTAGCAGCTGCTCCAAACCTAAACTGCACAAAAGGCGTTGTGCAACGCTAAATTGCACAATCCAGGCTACTGTCAGGATTGCAAAATCCAACTACTCTTGCGAACCTACCAACAGGCTAGCAATAAATTGCACTTTTAGCACTAGCTATTACAGAATTCTAGTGTTTCTATCATGCTAACAATACCACCTCATTAATTTCACAAAGGCCTATTTAGATACCCCAAGACCGTCAATTTCCATAGAAACACGACTGATCGAAAACATGATTGCAGGCACGCCCCTATTCCTGAAAACTAAACTAAAGAGCTCCGAATCCAAATCGAGCTAGAGCTGCTGAACTACCGAGTCAAACACCATAGTCAGATCCTTGGTCACGGGAAGAATGAGAAGAAGAGGAGCGGCGTACCATCTCGGCGACGGGAGAGGGAGGCGAGGTGCGTGCGGGGCGATAGCGACGGCGGCGGCTGCTGCGGCGTGCGTGAGGAAAAGCACGAGAGAAACAGGTGCTAGGGTTTCGTGGAAGTATATGGATCGGGACTCTGTACTGTTATGGGCCGGGCCAAAATGGAGTATGAGTACCTTTTACTTCTATGAGCTGGTGTGTGTTCAAAATTGAAAGGTCGCGAGCACCGGGGTGAAAGGGTGGTCCCCGCCCACCGGTTGGACTACAAGCCAAGTGAAGTGCTAGGGTTTTCTTGTATGGTATTCTCAAAAAAAAAAAAAAAAAAAATTCAAATTGTTCCCATTCAAATTGTTTCATGATTTTGGGGCGGTTCTGTCCCCCCCTTTAGTTAAAAAATTGATAAATATTTGATAAAGTTTTTAAAAAACCATATATAATGTATTTAAGATTTAAAATTTTCAAATAATCAAGAGATATATTGGGATAGAATAATGTAATCAAAATATTTTGAGCTCAAAAAATAAAAAAAAAGTAAGTTTAGTTCCATGGAAATGGAAAAGGTATCCATAAAATTTAGACTCCAAAACCATTATAATCAATGTATAAACATTTGTTTAGATTCGATGCATTCATGCTATGCATTTTTGCTAGTTGTGTAGTATTTTTTTGTTGCAAAAAGTTTCCAACACATGTTTAGATATCAATTAGAATGTTTTCAAATTTTCTAGAATTTTTTTATCTATTAAACTTTCCTAGAGCAAAATGTATTTCTTTAAAGCAACTAGAGACAACTTTCATGATCTCTAAATATTTTATTTGGATTTTCCATATCCCAATCTATTTTTTGGGGATTTTTTTTAGAAGCTTAGCAATATTTTCATTGGTTTACAACCATTGCCAAATATTAACTAGGTTTCTTAAAGAGGATAAAAACGCCTTCAAAACATTTCAAACTAGGGCAGGGGTGGTATTTTAGATGGTTTTGAGAGTTTAGAGGACAAAAATCAAACTACTACAACAGTTCTGCAATAGTAGGAATGTACTTTTTCTAATTTCAGAAGTCAAAGCCACTATTGAACACATTATGCTTTTTATGATTTGGGTTTGTGAAGTGATTACGCTTACACACCCTACCTAAAAACTCCGCTTTTTGGCTTTTAGTCCTTCTAACTTTTGTGTGCAGGGGCCTAAGGGTTACAAGACGTGCTTGGTGCTTTGGTTAGACAAAGAAAAGGTGTCACGACCATGGAACGAAGCTTCGCCGTGGACCCTCACGCCACATAGGCTCGGGCTCGATCCACTCTCTAGCCGGTTGCATCGCCACATCCGTTGATGCACCCTTGACGAGTGTGGCCCCGGCACCACCTCGGCCCTCCGCCCGCATAGACTAATGTATAGGAGCTAGCAAAGTCGGAGTCCACCTCTCCCGCGCCATCAACGACACCGTAGTAGAGAATGCCGTCGAGATGAGAAACTACATGAGAGGACCCAATTCCTTGATGTCGACACAACCACCGAAAAACCTTGACCTAGATCTACTAGGACCTATGCCTCCAACTATTGATGGTGCATTTGACAAGATAAGAGGATTGGGAAGCTCGGTACTATTACTAGACTCATGGGGTGCTTTCATTGCTGCGACCCATAGCTTCATATCCCATGTCTTAGGGATGGTCTTCTACCGGCCTAACAAATTGGATGTAACCATATTGAGATCAAGTCCAATTGTATGGAAGTGGTTCAAACAATGCATAAATGGAGGTTTTTCGGCTACGGATGCAAAGTGGCTATGTGATGAAATTGTTCTTCTCCTGAAGGAGCTTAGATTTCTATCCGCCATTGTGCAAGAGATAATGTTATCCGGTAGCCCATGAACTAGCTAGGCAAACTTTATGACAAAAAAAAAAGTTCTTAGGTCCGGGTGCATGATCTCCTTCATCTATCTTACGGTTCCTTATAAACGATGTAACAATCTTTGTAAATCAATAAAGTTTATGCATAATCTTTTTTTTAAATGCCTTTTAACGACAACAACACTATTTCCAACGATGCCGGCTCACAACCTATGCTACATATAAAATGTTGTTTGGTTGGGCTGTTTTTTGTGCCGTAAGAGTTCACAGCCAGAGCAGATAACATTCCATGGTTGGCTCGGGTTCGGCGTGTCGATAGCGGAGGGGAACCAATATGCCCGTATATAAAACCATTACCACCCCTGGTATCAGTTAAGGGAGGTACTCATCAGTAACCAACATTTTATAAATTGTAAGAGAAGATAACACTGACAAGTGATCCCATTACCGTTGCACTCTTTTGACCGAACCAAACAGCAGCACTAAAAGGTGTTTTTTTTCCGTTACCTAAAGAGTCCGAGTTAGTCTACCGATCGAGGTGGCATGGTAATAGGTCGAAAACCATGAGCCATATGGCAACCACCAGGGACGCTGAGTATCCTCAACATCAATAAACATGGATGTTGCATCACGCGGTCAGAGGTTCTTGAGGCCATTGGGGCGTCTCCCATGCATTCTGTAAGTCCAAGTTAGTTTGAATCAGTAGTGTAATTAGGTGTCCGTATGGTTAGACTATAGTGAAGATTTTTACGGGATCAAGTAACATAATTCTAGCATACAGTTAGTTTTGACGTACGTAATCTTTAAAAAAAAAACAGTTAGTTTTGTAGTTTCGCGCTACTGCGCTCTTAATTAAGCAGCTAAGCTTGTCCGCTGTAAATAATTTCCGTGTGGAAGAACAGGCAATGCCAGAGCCTGTACCTGCCACATAGCCTATGGTTTCTGAATTTTGGCTGAGAATTCTCTTTTTTGATAAAGATGCTAGCTTACAATTGAGTTATCTGTATTGTTATGTATTGGCAAAATTTAGTTCGAGCCCGCCAATTTACCCTCTCAGATTCAGGTGTATAGCCTGCAAAAGCTCATTGTTACCTCGGTTGTCAGTCGTAATCTTGTATATTCATCACAAGGCACAATGGATGGAGATTAATCTGATGACAGTATTGCCAGTTCGATAATGAAGTCCCGCCTGCCCAAACAAAAAATTTCTTTGTTTTTTTCATCTCAATCATCAGGAAGCCATGTAGAAGTCTATCAGCTGATAATATACTTGCACCAACTACGTCTGTCTGATCAGCTATTTCTGAAATAAAATAGGAATCTGCGGACTTGCGACGACTGCCAAGTGGCTCCTCCCCTGACCGTCCATTTCAAAGAAACAAGCCCGCCTTCAGCCGCAGCTCGCCGCCTGGCAACCACCCCCTGCAGACGCGCCGGTGCGTGGTGTGCCGTGCCCCGGGCGACCCTCCACGAGCCTCGCTTGTGCTGGCTGGGTCAGAGGCAGAGCGCTTCATGCCAGTAATGCAGCTGCTAATCGAGGAGAAGATAAACAATATGGCTCCGATTTTTTATTTGCTTTTGTTTGTAGCCTATCTTCCCTCTCTTCTTGCAATGGTTTTTTATACTTCTGTATTATATATGTGGCTCTCGTTGTCCTTGGTATTTGAAATTCGAAAGGTTAGTTCGTTTCTGGTAGGGGGGGCATTCAGGCCGGCTCTTTCTGACAAACATGTTGTTTTTGTGGTCTGATGAGGTCATGCGCCACGTGCCGTGACTATCTTCTCCTCCCGGTTCCTTTCCCTTTTCGGTACGAAGCTTCGTTCGGCTGCAATTGCTGCCACTCCACAGCTAGTGTTTCGTGCACCATGTATTGTTCCGGAACATCTCTTATCAAATTTGATGCTCGCGTCATGCATACCATCATTGTTAACTGTGTGGTTCAGCTTTGTATCTTTGGAGTATTTGCAGTGGGTTTAAGAAAAGTGTGTAAGAATTTGGTAGGATGGTCCCTAGCTAACGCCCAGGGTTGGAGCCAGGTACATAACAAGGGGCTGCTTTATGCCTTGTGTTCGTTGTTGATAGGGTTAAGATCGAATACTAATACCAGCTCCAAGGACTTTTTAAAAAAAAACGCTTGTCACAAAACCTAATGAAAGGGCCTCTAACCTAGTGGTTAGAGCTTCTAGCTTCTAAGTAGCATTTAGCATGCTTAGGTTCCCTGTTGACTTCGGTTGAAAAAAACCCATAGATTTTCAACCAACCAAAGAGAGTTGCAAGCAAATGATTTTAGCATTCACCAAAAGTTTTTAACTTTTTTCCCTAAATATCAAACATTTGGGTCCAATATATCTTGCGTCTTGGCATAACCGCATAAGTGTCAAATGTCGTCTTTGCTAGTCTTTGGTGCCCTTGGCCTCCCCGTGGCGGTGCTCCCGGCGAAGGAGTTACACCGCTACGGGTGGCGGGTCCCTGGTGGCTGCCACGGCGCGCGCCTGCTCGATGGCGGCGGCGGCGGACACCTACTCTCGTCGGTGGCGGCTGTCTCGGTGCTGGTGCCGGGCGCCCTTTGCCTATGGCGGTGCTCCCCGGAGGGGAGCACCGCGGGTGGCGGAGAATCCCAGGGCCGCATGCGGCGGTCGCGTGCTCGATGGCGGCGATGGCTCCCGCTCCACACCTCCCCTACCCTCTCATCGACAAGCCTTGGCGCGGCCGAGATGGAACCGACCGCCGGTCCGAGGGGTGACGGCCGGCCAGCTGTGGCGACGTCTTGTGCGGTAGTAGCGTCGACGCCCTCTCACGGAGGAGTCTTTGGGCGAGCACGGCCCGACGGCGGTGATGGCACCTAAGAGTGTCACTAGGTCTTTGGGCGGAAGGGGGAGGGGGATTCCCACGCCGGGCGAAAAGCACGACGGCAGCGGCAGCCCGTGGGCATCGTTCTCCCTGGCCCAGGGCGTCGTGCTTTCTCCCCCTCCTCGCTTCTTCTTCCAGGGGTGAAAACTTCGTCCTTTCTTGGACATGCGATGTGGCGCTTTCGTCATCGTGCCCTTCTTGAAAGGCGTCACACCTGGAATCGCCCTTGGTGTCCGGACGGCGGCGGCACCCCCTCTCCGTGTAAGGCGTGGGCAAAAGCGCTAGCGGTCTTGGCGCCTCCCACCATCGCGAGCAAGTCCGCGGCGGCTCCGCTGGTGTGGCGGCACCCCACCCCCTTCCACCACTCTCTCCGTCGGGTGTGGGCGCTTGCTGGTGTGAACCACCCACCATTGCGGGCGAGTCGGGAGCGGCTCCGCGTGGTGTGGCGGCGCCCGGCTCCCCCTCCCCCCTCCGTCCGGGCATGGGCACTTGTCGGTGCGCGCCTCCCACTAGCGCGGGCGAGTCGGGTGTGGCTCCGTGTGGTGTGTGGCGGCGGGGTGTCTTGTGATGTTGTTTTCCCTCTTCAACCTTTTGTGAATCTAGCCGTTTTAGGCTCTTTGAAATATATATTCAGGTGGGGAGTAACCCCCCCCACCCCCACCCCGGTGACTTTTCAAAAAAAAATTTGGGTATTCGACGAGCATCTTTGTAGGGAGAAGGCAACAAAACACATATTTATGAAGAAAGTTTAGATATTTGTTCACCTTCAAAAAAGGTTGAGCTCGAGAATATCAAGAAGTATTACGGAGATAGATATCTTAAATCGAAAGATGGCGTATATTTCCATAGATTCTTTTGTTGTTTGAGACCAAGCATTGATGATTTCCTAAATAGTTGTAGGCCATTTCTAAGTATAGACACCACAACTCTTAGTGGTAGATGGAATGTACACCTACCTTCAGCTACAACACTAGTGGACACTGTTGGATGTGTTCGATTGCATTTGGATGTTTTTGATGGTGAGACTACTGATAGTTAGACTTAGTTTGTGGAGCTGTTGCGAAAGGCAATTGGGAATCTAAATTTACCTCAGCTCTAAGTTCAGATACTTGCAAGGGCCTAGAGAATGCAATTAAGAAGTTGTACCCTTGGGCATAGCATAGAGAATGTTTTTTTCCATCTAATGAAGACTTTTTGCAGGAGGTTTGAAGGGCATTTGGGATAATGTATCATGCGGCTAAGACTTTCCAACCAGAATACCATAAGTACTTAATGAACAAGATTATACAACAAATATAAAGGTTGAGCCATGGTTGAAAGCTAGTCACAAGTGAAGTGGATGAAGAACAAATTCACGAAGCAAATAAAGTGTGGTCATATCGTGAATAATGTGACAGAGGTTTGGACCAACTAGGTAGGTGATTAGGACCTTCCCATAACTGACCTTCCCACTCTTAGGTCCAAATTCATAGAACTATATATATGCAAGAAGAATAAGAATAGGTGAGAAATTTGAAGGGCATGTGATGATCCTAGTTGTTGTTCGTCAACTAAATGGACGGAGTAGTAAGTTCGGCCACTTAAGGTCACAATGTGGAAGGGATGAAGCAGAGGTGATAAAGGTCACTACTTCATACAAGATCATAAGACATGTAGTGAATATAAAACCACATATGCAGGTGTAAGGAGTGGCAAGTCTCAAGAAAACCATGTTCACATTCTTTGGCACTCATAACCACATGTAGAAAAGACTAAGGGGTGTTTGGGACTACTCCCGCTCTAGTTTTCCCTGCTCCACTCCGGCTCCGTGTTGCCAAACATGTCCAGCTCAAAAGAAATCTGCTCCGCCAAAAAGGTGGAGATGTAGGCCAACTCCACATTTTTTGTGGAGCACCTCAATGGGTACTCCAGCTTTGCAGTTCTACACTCATACATGGAGTTGTGAGGTTATTACACATATTGCCACTCGTTAATAGCCTGTCGACGGAGATGTGATGCGTCGATTGGCAGCCAGGAAATGATCTCACCTTTTTATTATTACTTTGGTTGCTGATTCGCTGCTTTCTATGGGTCATTGGGCCAAATTGCAACAACATATTGTTATACGCATATAAATAATTCTTATCACAAATACGTATACATATGAATACATACATATGTGTTTGTTTCCAAAACTTGGGCAATCCGTGCCATACAGGGGCTTTGGACAAATATCTATCATTTGTTTTCTACTTGTCTTAGAAAATATCATGTGCACTTTTTATCAGAGGTATAATAGACCATTTGTATGAAAACAAGCTATTTCTAGAGCTGAGCAGAGTTATGTGCCAAACGGTACCGCCTGCTCCAAAAACTCCACGGTGGAGCTGCTCCATGGTGGAGTTTATGGGGCAGAACTGAAAAAACAGGAGTTGAGCAGTGCCAAACACCCCCTAAGATGGCAGAGTACCTACATCCTTACTATTCATCGTACCATTTTAGGCTATCCTATGACGGCGTGATTAAACCATTTAACTGAAAAGTATCAATAGATACATGAGGGTCCTAGATTCAAAAGATGTTCCCACCTCTTGACCGGTTGGAAGACAAAGGAAACTAGTTCAATCTATGTACAGTAATTTTGCTCCCGGTACATCTTTGCCTCAATCTGTGTACAACAGTTTTGAGTTTTGGAGAGCAGCAGGTTGCCCTTTGCCTGAGGTGAGCAGCCACCTAGTGTTCTGAGGAGCAGGTTCGTTCTGATCGAATGTCTACATTTTTGTTCTTTTAGACAAAAATGCACTTCCATCATTTCCGGTGGCATGCTTATGATTAGGTGCTATGGTAAGAATCGAGTGCGCGGTGATCACCTGCCCTATACAAAAATAATGTGTCACCGCTGATGCGGCATGAATGATAGTGTCCTAGCAGCTATATCTTATCCTAAAAATTTATACAATTCTCAAAAAATGCAGAGCCACTTGATTGACAGTGTGACTCAGCAATGCTGTCCGAAATCTCATCCTTTTGTATTAGAGCACTACGCAGAGCGGCTAGATGAACAGTGACCAGCATTATCATTTGCTAGTATAATCCATAACCTTTTTTTAGACCTGTACTTCATAACCTTTATCTTAATATAGTGCTGATGGTAACGCCCCAACCAACATGATTACCAGGAAGCAAAATTCAGACATGTCCAGCTGCAACTATTGACATGGAAATAAGCACTACTCAACCTTAGTGTTTCCGAATTTTTTTTTCTGATATACAAACTTGTTCAATTTTGGCTTTTACTATTTTCCTATAAATCGCTGTTGGTTCACTTGAAAACAGACCCCAAAACCCATCTAGTCGATAGGCTTCTGTTTCGAGGTCACCTGAATGCAGCCTTATTAGAATCTCCCAAATTCTGTCATGCAGTTCATTTAGAGAGAGAAAAACCATATTGATTGAAAATTCACTATCTTTAAATGAATTTATTAATCAAAATTAATATTATCAAATTAATACAATAATTTGGCAAAACAGCTCAATTGGAACCATTGGACCATCAGCCAAGCTAGGAGTCGCGCGAAGCTCGTTTTTGAGGCTTCTCGTTCCAGGTAAAAAATGGCTCCGGCTCTTAGATGGTTCCTCATGTGAAGCCGTTTTCAAATCACTTTTCAAATCAAGCTGAAAGCCCCCCCAGAGCCCTGCCAAAGAGGCTCTTGCTCTGCAAACCCGCCTAGTATAGAAAGAAATAAATGAACAAACGGGCACACAATCTTAGTAGGAGATCACTCCTTTTGTTTTCAAAGCATATATATGTTGTTTCTTGCTCTCTACAGAGCCCACAAACTGCTGCCATGTGAACCTCATGTTGGCAGTTGGCACAAATGATTGTACTTTGTATGTTAGATTCAAGGGAAAAGCGACCAGATTTTCCCCACCTGCATTTAACTTTGATCCCTATGCTTGTTTAAAAAGTTCAGTGTGACAATGATATGAGTGTAGTTTAGCTATCCAGTTTTGTCTTGTCCGTGACCTGTCTGCATAATGCCTTCCCAGCCTCAGACTGTAAATGGAATATACGTGGAATTGCTAGGTCTGGGGAGCGGTCAAACAAAGAGAACCCTTACCAAATCACCAGTCTTTAACATGAGAAATGACGTTCATCTAGGATTTCTTTGACCATTTTATCCCTTTGTCACGGCATCTGATTCCTTTTTGAGGTAATTCTGTCGTTATAGTTCACTGTGATAGTTTGTTGAGACGTGCCATTTTGAGTAAACTTTTCTCTGTTCATGTAGGAGACGAAATTTTATACTAAATATAGTACTAGGTAGGGAATTTCTACGGTTGATGTCAAACGTGACAAGTGGGGAAACCAAGACTTAACTGTGTGCTTTTCTATATAAATTAAAGAGTCTCTGAATTAAATAACGGAGACAACAACTCTAGTGGATGAGTACAACTTAGCTTATAGGACATGGGAATATTAATTGATTGGTGCCCTAGCTTAGCCTGTGTTCGGAATCATATCTATATTTATACCTACTAATAAAGAGAGAAAATTTCTCGTTCACCTCTTTTTCTTTTGCCCTCTTATATGGACCTTAATTGGGCCTGTTATTACTCCCCTTATTCACCAAATCCCACCCACCGATGGACGCCGTGTGACCCGGAAGAAAAGTCAAGAGCAGAGTAGTAGGAGCCGTGGACAAGCCCCGCTAGCCGCATGGCCGGTTGGGTGCGCCCGTCGCTCATGCAAATTATTTCCGGTGACGACGAGGTGCGGTGCAGCGGACATGCCGGACTGCCGGAGCCGAGATCGTTTCAGCACTCGCAACCGTGTCTAGATTATTAGAAGCGCTCTACATGTGTTTACTTTTTTTCCCTTTTCGTTTTTATGTTTCTTTTTTATTTTTGTTTTCTTTTTCCTTTTCCGTTTTATATTTTATTCCCTATTTTATTTTATTTTATTTTATTTTATTTTATTCATTTCTTTTTTATTCTCTCTTTTTATTTTTTACTAGAAAAAAAATGTCCGTGCGTTGAAAACGGTATATACGTGCCATCATTGTGTACGTCGGTTAGTATAATACCATATTATATACGTAGCTATGAAAAACCGGATCAAATATGTCGTCCGATCTCACCCATCGAGTTGGGAGGAGGGTGTATGGGCTTGAGCAAGCGTTTAAGGGCTATATATGGGTGTATCTTCAATAGGGATGAAAACAAATTGGATACGAAGCGGATATCGTCGGATTCAGATTTGAACACCTAATGAGAACCCGAATCAAGGCCATCATGATTTAGATCGCGACCGACACGAGTCGCTATCGAGCACCGCCTGCGGCTAGCTGCGTAAGGCCGCACTTTCGCCAAGCGCTTATTGTAGAGATCTTGACGCCACCATTGCCGACTATTGCTTTCGCGCAACCAATCGAGTGGATGGCTCTCAACCAGGGCGACTTGGCCAAGGGCTCCGCCGTGGTTTAATGCCACCATTGTCGACTATTGCTCGCCGCAACCATCGAGTGGATGGCCCTCAACCGGGGCGACTTGGCCAAGGGCTCGCCGTGGCGGGAATATGACCAAGGCCGCGACTCGCCATGGCCAAGGGCTCGCCGTAAGCGGGAATATGACTTGGTCTATGGAAAAGTACGACACGCAATCCCTACCGGCCCTAACCCGGGCCGGCCTCATAGGGAATTGCCGGGCATACAGGGAATCTTACACACGGCTTGTGAAAACAAATTCACTCCAAGATCATGAGACATTGGAAACTCGGTTGCAACTTGTTGTATGGATATCCCCAGTCTATATCAACATTGGATAGAATCAACTGATTGGACTTTATTTTGAAATATCCTTCTAAAACACAAGCTTCTGAATGTACGTCCTTAATTATATCAAAAGTTAGGAATATATGACAAGGAAAATTTAATGATCATCACAATTGGAACAAAGTAAGTTGAATCGGATATATTTGTGGGTGTCAAATTTCATAGGAAAAATTGCTCCAAGATAAGGTCTTTTTTACATTAAGATAAGATAGTTGTTATAAACCTCAAAGGTTAAGTTTTTCTTCAAAGCATGCTATAAGCCAAACAATGTTTAGATCTAATGTGAACTGTCGTTTTCAAAAAGGTAATTATACCATAATATAATGCTACCCGCTGCAACGCACGACGCATATTTTCTAGTTAAAATAATATGCAAGAGGATGCATATCCCTGTTTTAAATAGGTAGCTATTGCTACGCTATAGGCTGCGCTATAGCTTTTCTAGAGACACGGCGCTAAGCTATTCGTCTTTTCCGCTATGAAAAAATTTCCCCACAATTTGGCGCTATAGTTGCACTAAGTTGCATAGCTTAGCGTTTTAAATAGCTAGCTATTCCAAAACTCAATCTCGGACTAGATTGCATTTTGTGCTTGAAATTTAGTTTGTATTTCCTACTTACGATCGATCAGTTATCATTTGCTACTAATTTGATATTTTGGACAACCAAACTTTAATCAACCATGTTGTAATGTCATGTTGTAATATTATTTAGACTTGTGGAACCTTAGAAACATATTTATGTTCATCAAATTTGATATTTTCCATGTTTTTTGGCTTTAATTATTGGTGTTTTTCATATCTTTTATAAAAGTGCTATTCTGGCATAGCTTCGCTATAGTCTGTGCTATAGCTACGTAGCTTCCCGAAAAATTGGTGCCGCTATTTTGCATAGCTAGCTATTAAAAACAGGGATGCATATATACACCTGATCGGTTAATTATCAAGCACAAGGATATATATCCAGTGAATCACTTGGGGTGCCTAATATTTACACCCTCGATTCCAATAGTTAACTTTTAGCTTCATACTCCCTCCGTACTCATAAAACATGACGTTTAGGACAATGACACGATCTCTAAAGAGTAAAAGTTCATTTTGGCCATCAAACTTTTGACGAAGTCTAAGAATGACCATCGAACTCTAAAACTGGATATCTTTAACCATCCAACTCTTAAAACTGTTCACGTTGGCCATCGGGCTGTTTCGATGGGTGGTTCTAATGTTTTTATTTACAATTTATAGTCCTTAGATCCCGGAGAATTTCGATGCCGAGGTCCGGGCAGCATCCCGTCGAGCGAGCGCCCCCACCGTGCCGCCGGAGGAGCGCTAAGCGTCGCGTGGTGGTGGGCACGGGAGGAGTTCACGTGGATGGCGGAGGTGTAGAACACGGCGGTCGGGTCGGGCGTGCGGTGGAATTGTAAGCGATATTTGTGAAAGGGCAAATGGCACCAAATGCGATTGGGCGAGATCATGTTTGTAACACAATAATAATAAAAGATTTAAAATAACGAGATAAAAACATAGTTTTTGAGTGGACTGATTTAAAATAGTGAGAGAGAAAACATGTTTTATGGATGAACCTTGCACACTAACAAAAAAAAGGTCCGGCCTGAAATACATTTATTAATTCATAACAGAGGATACATGGCAAACATTTTTCATTCTAAATCGATAGAAAGCAACCAACTTATTGCATCCACCAACACCGGTTCTTGATTCATTTTGCAAGGCACACCATAATCAACTGAATATATATATAACAATTCCCATTGATCTAAGGACTAAATCGTAAATAAAAACATTAAAACCACCCATCAAAACAGCCCGATGGCTGGTTTTAAGATTTTTTTTTGACAACACGGTTTTTAAGAGTTGGATGGTCAAAGATACCCAGTTTTGGAGTTCGATGGTCATTCTTGGACTTCGCCAAAAGTTCGATGGCGAAAAATAGACTTTACTCATCTCTAAAAACACAACTTTGATCTCTTGTAATTCTAAAAATATTTAAGAAAAAAAATGAGATATGTATACTTTTATGAAAGTATTTTTTAAGACAAATCTATTCATATGGTTTTCACATTTGCCAACTCAACAACTTAAAAGTTATTGATAAGTTGTATTCCCAATGTTTGACTCAAACCTTTTCCAAAACATCAAGTTTTACATATATATTTTTATAATAACAAGAGGTCAAAGTTGTGTTTTGGAGACCGTATCGTTGTCCTAAACGACTTCTTTTACCTCGCACGGTGGGAGTAATTCACCGAGTCGGTTTGATTAATTTGAACATCACTCGGTGGCACATGTCATGAACGGAATTGGGCCACCCCGGAGTGGCTAATTGAGCAAAACGCGACGGCACGACCGCCCGGCCTAGGAGGGGTGAAAGGTCCCTTGTGGTTTTTGGTAATTAAGTGTCAACATTAGGTGAACTAATAATGTGTAATTGAGATAATACACGGGAGATTAGTTCACATGTGATGATGCAATGGAGGAGTTTTATTGCATATGAGACATGACATGGAGTCATGTGACCAAGGTGGTGAAGATCAAGACAAGGCTTGACTTGATGGACCGGTTGCAAGTGTGAAGGGCAAGTCGAGGCAGTGAAGCGATGGACCGCGAGGCAAGTTTGAGTGTACTTTGTACACCTTTGGTACTCAAGTTGAAGATCAAGACCAAACTTAAGATGGAGAGACAAGTTTGTGTTCAAATGATCATTGTATCTCTTCAAAAAGAAAGAAAAGGACTTAAAAAAGAATCAACATTACTCATCATATCAAGTCCATCACTTGGATCAATCAATCAAATTCAATTCAAGTGAGTGTCAAGGATAGTTCTCGGTGAGATCACTTCTCCCTAGAGATGGGCGAGCCGCCCATGAGTGGGATTGATAAGTTGGGATGCTTGGAGGGGCCAACATGGAAGTGATGATCTAGGGATATTCAAGATGCTTAGTTGAAGAAATCAAAAGGATTGATCAAAAGAAAGCAAGCAACACTCAAAAGAGAGACATTCATGTAAATTCAAGTAGTATTCTCTCATACAAGCAAACATCAAAAGAAAGCAAGCCAACCACAACATAAAAGATAGTACACTTGATCATTAGTGGTTTTCAATTCTTATGGGTGAGGCATGGAATTCATATTGATATATATTTGGTCTTCACCAAGCTAAAGAAATGGACTTCACATTGCTATTGCGGAGAGAAATTGGAATCATATTGACTATCCTCTACTCCAAGATAGCAAAGGTATCATTGTATTGTGCATGATCATTTCATCACTTACTAGTATGCGGTTAGTGCATATAGTACATGCTTATTAGGGTCATGCATGACAAATGAAAGTTTTAAATTCATTACTACCACTATTGCTTGAATAATTTGATGATCTAGTGGTTTGTATATGAGTTTGTTCATGAGCTAGTGATCCCAAGTACTTGATCTATTTTGGAATGCCATCAAGTGACAAGTACAACATTGGCAAGATAACCCTTATATAAGGTGTGAAGAAGCTTGTCATTGGATCAAACCGGACTTGAAAGCTATGGCAAATCATTTAGTTCAAGTCAACAAGAAGAGGCTCATGGAAACAATCGAGTTCAAGAATTGATTACAATTGACAAATATTTTCAAGTGGCATCCACATTGCAAGTTGCAAGAATCGGTGGTTTCACAAGTGATCCTCAACTTTAAGTGATCAATTCAACTCAAGAAAGCTACCCTCAAGAATTCAAATGGATTGGCATAAGCTTTGACATAGGGGAGGTGCCCCACCTCAAGATCAAGGTCAAGGATCCTACAAGTAACCTACATGTGGCATTTCTAGGTGGTCTTCATGCTTCCTCATGTGGTTGTTACAAGTGGTGTCATTCCAACATATGGTGGTGTCCATCAAAAATAAAGATTCAAGAATCAATCATCTATCCCTAGTCACACCCTTTGTATCAAAAGAGGCATACCCTTTATGGAAATTGATGACAAAGGGGAGAGATTGGAACAAAGATATGAACATGGGGAGAATGGAACATGGACATGGACCATGAGGGAGCAAGATTGAAGATTAGAGGAGGATCAAAATTCTTGGACATATGAGAAGCACACAAGTTGGGGAAGCAAGCTCATGAACTTGTTTGTTTGCATTTGATATGTGCATATTCATGTGCTTGCTTGCATTTGCATAAGTTTTTAAATTTTATATGAAATGCTTGTGTGGTGTATGCTAGTGATAGAACTTGCTTGATGATATGGTAACTAGCATGCATAGGTTGTAGCTAGATATATATATGCTTCATGAAAATCAAGTGCCATTACATATAATGTTGATCTTACATGGTATCTTGAGTTTTGATGTATGTCTAGTTACATGGATGATGCTAAGGATGAACTTCAAATTTGCAACTCTGATTGGTATCACGCTTCAAAGGTTTATCCTATATACCTTAGCATCACTTTGTAGTGTTAACCCTCCCAAAATTTTTATATTTATGCATGTGTGCAAACCTTGAATTCAAATCAATTGGGCACACATGTAGGGGAGTTACCACTACCAAGTCGGGTTTTATGGTGCTTATCCAAATCTTGACATTGAGCTTAAATGTTGGATAAGTGACATGAAATCCAAAACCAAGTTAGCAATTTATACTTGTATGAAGTGCTAACTTGGAATTTAATCTTCAATTCCATATCTTTGTAGTGTTGCCATCAATTACCAAAAAGGGAGAGATTGAAAGGTCCCTTGTGGTTTTTGGTAATTGAGTGTCAACATTAGGTGAACTAATAATGTGTAATTGAGATAATACATAGGAGATTAGTTCACATGTGATGATGCACTGGAGGAGCTTTATTGCATATGAGACATGACATGGAGTCATGTGACCAAGGTGGTGAAGATCAAGACAAGGCTTGACTTGATGGACCGGTTGCAAGTGTGAAGGGCAAGTCGAGGCAGTGAAGCGATGGACCGCGAGGCGGTGAAGCTTGGGCAAGACTTGGCGCCGACGGACCGACGCAACGGTGAAGAGCAAGTGAGGTCAAGATCGATGGACCAATAGTGTCACGTGATGATATGAAGTGGATCATATCATTTGGTGATCGTGTTGGTGCATGTGTTGCATCGGCACTTGGAGATGGAGCGGAATGGAAATGCGCAAGGCAAAGGTATAACCTATAGGGCATTTCATTTCGCCGGTCATTGGTGCTTAGAGAAGTTTATGACCGGATTTAGGATAGATGGCCGTACTTATCAAGAGGGGCAAACTTGTTTGCATATCGGTCATCTAGTGCCACTTGAGCGATCTAACTTTTATGTGTGTTAGGATCGAGTGGCATGGTAAGAGCAAGAGAAAATCCTTTGAAAATGATTGTGAAAATTCTAACACACATGCACATGGTGTTGTACACTTGGTGGTGTTGACACATTTGCAAAGGAGAAGTTGTTTCGGTGTTTCTCGGACACTTGGGCTGCTCTTAGAGTGGAATACTGCTTTGATCCATTATGAGTTGGATCAAGTAACCATGTGGGTTGTGTAGCCCTCTGAGTAAGCTTTTCATAGAGTCCAAGATCATCAAAACGGAGTTCGGATGAAGGAGATATCGCCGTTTTTACCGGCGGTGAAAAGGGTCTTGACCGACGCGGTGACCGGACGCACGATGGCGCGACGGACGCACCGAGCCCGGAGGCTCCGGTCGGTCTTGTCCGGCGAGAGGGCTCTGCAGCCTGAATTTTGCCGGGCGCGTCGACGGACGCTATGACCGGACTCGCGACCGGACTTCGTTGGTGAGTCCGGTCGGCGCGTCCGATCGGCCGCTGCTGGCGATGGTTTGGACCCCAACGGCTCTATTTGGCTTGGGGGCTATAAATAGAGGATGTGGTCGGCAATGGCAGGTGCTTAGCACCTTGGGGACTTTGTGTCCATGCTTGAGAGTGCTTGAGAGCCCTCCCACTCACTTGTGATTGATAGAGTTCATCCAAATCAAAGTGAGGAGTGATTCTAGTGTATTCGCGTTGAGAGATTGCATTGCGTGGCACTAGGTGATCGTGTTGCAAGCCGGTGTGCTTGTTGCTCTTGGAGGTTGCCACCTCCTAGACGGCTTGGTGGCAAGAGACTTCGTGAAGCACGCAAAGGAAGCTTGTGCGGTGCTCCGAAGGAGGATTTGTGAGAGGTTCGTGCTCACCTCGCTGGGATCGCGAAGAGCGACACTACTAGAGCGTGTCGGTGAGTACCTCCCTTGTGCGTGTGGTGTCTTGCGGTGCCTTGAGAGGCTCACTTGAGAGTGGTGTCTTGGCGGTGCCATGCGGGCGTGCCTTGAGGGGCAAGTGATCGGAGAATCACAATCGAAGAACCATCTAGGTGAAACACCAAAGGAACCACCCAAGGTGTTGGTCGACACAACGAGGAGTAGGGGGGAAGTTGGCAAGCTTCCCGATACCTCGATAAAAAAAATCACCGGTGTCAACTTGTCTACTCTTCTCGGTGGTTTGCATTCTCCAAATCACATGCTTTGTATTTACATTCATATATACCTTGTGCTTGTGCTTGTGCTTGTGGATTAGCTCTTGCAATTACTAGCTTGTGTAGCTTGTTAGTTGCTTTGCTTAGTTTGTGTAGCTAAGTAATTTGAGCCTTTGGGTTAGGCGTGTGTCGTCTTGTCCAATGTGCATCTAGTGAGCTTAGGTTGGCTTTGTGCTTTTGCTCATTAGAATTGTGTAGGAGCTCACCCTTGTTTGAAGTACTAGTGCATAGGTTTGTGTGATCTTGCAATAGAAACTGTTAGGAGCTCAAGCTAGGCTTATCACCTCATTTGCTTTGTGTAGGATCTTTTGTGAGGTGATTTAGAGTCATAACTAGAGGGGTGAAGTCTTGGCTAAACGAATAGTTTCAATTCCGCATCATATTTGTTTAGCCGGCGCAATTAGTTTTAGAAAGGACTATTCACCCCCCTCTAATCCCCATCTCGACCCTACAAGGGGCCAGGGGCGCGCGCGCAGGGGGGGCCGACCCCTGCCGCCGCCGCCTTCCCTCTTCCGTACGACTCCGGGTTTGCTTCATATTCAAGTTAGGATTATCTTAGGTAATTTTTGGTGTGCAAGGGGATATCTCATCTATAAGGGAGACCCTTATTAGGAAAGAATAAATTAGGATATGCTTGTAAAAGGTATTCCGATCGTATAAGGAAACCTTATAGAGATTGCTTAGATTACAAGTCCCACTAGTCGGGCTATATAAGCAAGAGGCGTGTAATCTCTAGGGGATAAGCAAGCAAATAAAAATATCTTTCGCCTTTGACTCTTGGCTCCCACCTCCCCCCTCCTCGCTCGCCGCCGCGCCCTAGCCCAGCACACCGCGCGCCCGCGCCGGCCGGCTCGGCCGCCGCCACCGCCGCCTCCCACGGCTCCTCCTCTCCACCTCGTTGCTCGTCTTCTTTCGTCGCCGCCGGCGAGAAAGTTTTGCAGCCCCGCACGCCATCTCGGAAGCCAAGAGATCGACGAACACGTGTAAATTCCGCCCACCCTAGCCGAGAATCGGCCACCGTGGTATCCGGAGACCGGAGGACGATTCCCACCACCCATGGCTTCCGAGATCAAGGAGTTCAACGCGCGCCAAGGAGCTCCTCGGCGTCACCGCGCCGGATCGACAAAGCGCTCCGACGACATGGAGGACCGCCTCCGTCGTATGGAGCACGCCTACACCGCCGAGATCCCGGGAAGACGCACGACCCGACCACCCGGAGGGCGCCCGGCCGGCGGCGCCGCCGCCGCCGGCACAGGAGCCGGCCCTCGGGCACAGCCCCGGCCGCCGCCCCCTCCCGGCCTCGGACCTCGGCGTCGGCTCGACCCCCGCTATCCTCCCGGCTTGAGAGGGGGATGACGCTATACGTGACGCCACCGGCCGTCATCGACGTCATCCTCGATGACACCGCAGCACCGGCTGCCCTCTCCTCTCCCTCCGACAACGGCGACCGCTGCCAGACTTCCCGGCAGAGATGGCGTCACCCGCGGCGCCCGGCCCCAGCGCCACCAGCGGCGCCCCCTCCTATCCCTGTCCACGCCACCCGCGGCGCCAAAGACCGTGCTGCCACCAGCGGCATTGCACCCTCCCCTAGCGCCACGCGGCTACAAGTCTTGGAGTTCGACGGCACCGACGACCCCGACCTCTCTGGATTCGCAAGCCGGAGCTCTTCTTCGAGCTCAACCTCGACATCGACCGGACTACTACGTGAGTTACTGCCGCCTTCCACCTCACCGGTCTTGCCGCTAGCCCGGGTACATCGACACATCCAAGAAGAAGTCCCCGCCGAGTGGGACGAGTTCACCAGCGCCCGCGACATCACCGGGCCGCCCGACACCTCGACGCCATGGCGGCATACGCGCGCCCCTCCTAGGGGGCAAGGCGGGATCACTACATCGACGCCTTCGAAGTCTATGCATCATGCATGGATTTTGAGGGCCGCCGCCACCGCGTCGACCTCTTCGTCGGCTTGCGCGACTCGCCGCGACGGCACTCGAGTGGTTCGAGCCCCGCTCGATGGAGGAGGCCATCGACCTCGCCCCGCCAAGATAACGACGACGAGCCGGGCGACGCCCGACCCGGGCGCCGGCCACGGTACCGCAACGCCGCCACCACGGCTACACCGCAACATCGACGACGACATCATGGCGCCCCCGTTGATCGCGATACCAGTTAGCTAAGCGGCGTCACGGCCAAGCGATGGATCGACATCGACGGCCCGACGCCGAACGACATGATCACGAGGAGCTGCACCTGGCCACGACGACCAACAAGGAGCTCGGGATCATCTCGAACGCCATCGAGCTGCGGGCTCTGCCGCAGTGGAGCCTCCACTATGGCATCGTGAGGTACTTCCACCGCTACTACATCCCCGCTGCTTGAGCTTCTCCAGACTTCATGATGGGGGAGAACGTCCCCGCCGCATGGCGTAGCGGTGGGCTTCCACCTCCCCAATCGCCCCCAGGAGGATCGAGGCGTTCCCAACATACGTCCTCCTCCTTCAGCACGCCCGACGAGGCGGATCGAGGGTGCCACCGTCCTCCTCTTCGACAACAATGGCGGCGTCTTCTTCCGCGTTGGGGAACGTCACCGTGGGTGCAGCATGGACGCCAGAGATCCAACTGGACCGCCCGTGAGCACGCCCCGGCGACCTCCTCGGCTGCCTCCTCGACTTCACCTCCTCGCAGCCTACATCGCTCCGTCACGCTCTTTCGCAGCGACTTCATGCTAAGGTGACAGTGCCGACGACCTACACCTACACGTCTCCTCCGCCGACCCGTCAGATGATCGAGCTGTCCGGGACCCTCAGCGCCTCCGTCATGCATCGTGCATGGGCGGAACGTCCCTTCGTCGCGGCCCGGCGAGCTTCAAGTTCAAGCATCTACTTCGGCGACCTACACCTCGACCGCCTTGGTGACAAGGACGCCCGATTATGCTGCAACGACGACAACGACAAGTGCGGCCCCTTGTCTTCTACCGGGCCCGGAGTGGTCACCTCTCCGATCGGGCTGCCTTCGCCCCACGTGGTGGGTTGGGCGGCACGTGGACGCGCCGCCTCGTCGAACGGTGGGAGATGTCATGAACCAGAATTGGGCCACCCCGGAGTGGCTAATTGGGCCAAAACGCGACGGCCGCCCCGGCCCGGGAGGGGCTGGCGCCTTGCCTTGTGAGGGGCCGGCCCCGGCCGCCGCGTTCCCTCTTCCGTCGACTCCCGGGTTTGCTTCATATTCAAGTTAGGATTATCTTAGGTAATTTTGGTGTGCAAGGGGATATCTCATCTATAAGGGAGACCTTTATTAGGAAAGAATAAATTAGGATATGCTTGTAAAAGGTATTCCGATCGTATAAGGAAACCTTATAGAGATTGCTTAGATTACAAGTCCCACTAGTCGGGCTATATAAGCAAGAGGCATGTAATCTCTAGAGGATAAGCAAGCAAATAAAAATATCTTTCGCCTTCAGCTCTTGCCTCCCACCTCCCCTGCCCTCGCGCTCGCGCCGCCGCCGCCCCAGCCCAGCGCCCCATTGTCGCGCCGCGGCGCCCGCCCGCGCCGCCGCTGCCGGCCACCGCCGCCCCTCCCACGGCTCCTCCTCTCCAGCTCGTTGCTCGTGCTGCTGCTTTCGTCGCCGCCGGCGAGAAGCTGCAGCCTCGTCACGCCATCTCGGAAGCTTCGAAGGTCGAACGAACACGTGTCAATTCCGCCCAATCTAGCCGGAATCGACAAAGACACTTGCGGCCTGGATTCAATCCCCATGGGACGAATTGCAGTACCAGAGTTAAAAGATATATATATATATAAAAAGAACTCGTCCGTCCCATGTTACCCAAGACATGGTACCGGTCCATTCACAAAATAACAGACCCTGTGTGCGGGTGCAGTACGAGGTTTGGTAGTTTTCAATGGTGAGGAGTCATCTACCTTACTGCGGATGCTTAGGAGATGCTATCCCAGTAATCTGAGCTTTTTTGTCACTAAATAGGCTGACGGCTTGTTTCTTGACATCCGGCCTGTTTCAGTTCAGAAGAAGTCTCTAGAAGTATTCCATCCATCTCAGAAAACATACAATTATGGGAAGCGTCTCGGTTAAACTTTCTCAACTTTGACTACGTTAAAAAGAAAATACGTGTAATATTTATATCTCTAAATAAATTTATTAACATGGGACGAATTGCAGTACAGAGTTAAAAAAAGATTAAAAAAAAGGAACTCTTTTTTTTTTTGGAACTCGTCTGTCCCATGTTACCCAAGACATGGTACCGGTCCATTCACAAAATAACGGACCCTGTGTGCGGGTGCAGTAGGAGGTTTGGTAGTTTTCAATGGCGAGGAGTCATCTACCTTAATGCGAATGCTTAGGAGATGCTATCCCAGTAATCTGTGCTTTTTGTCACTAAATAGGATTTCTTTTTTGTACAAAATAACGGACCCTGTGTACGGCTTGTTTCTTGACATCCGGCCTGTTTCAGTTCAGAAGTCTCTAGAAGTATTCAATTTATTAATCGTGTCTGCTTCGGCACAAACGGATCCTATCATCCTAGCCTGTTCAGACTTCAGAGTCACTAGAGCTATATATAAAACGAGCTCGCCACTTGAGGCCTCGGCCTCCAATCCAAGGTCACCACCATTTCCGATCCTTTTCCAATAACAAGATCAGCACCACCACTACTTGAAGTCGTCAACCAGGATGGACATGGAGGACCAGCTGGTGCACCAGCTGCTGCACTTGGAGCACTTCATGCCCAGCAGCCCGGGCTTCTTTGCCGTCGACAGCGGCCAAGACCCCGCCCATTTCCCAAACGGCGGGTTGTTCGTCGAGCACGGCGGCGGCGGCGCCACCGACGACGGCGGGTGGGTGGAGGACCTCATGCAGCTCGGCGAGGAGCTGTTCGGTGGCCAGGCCGGCAGCGGCGACGTCAGTGGCGCCACCGGCGGCATGGGCGGCGACGATCACTACCAGCAGTGGCAGTGCGACGACGACGTCGACGGTTCCCCGGATGGTCCGCCACCCACGAGCATATCCTTGGACGGCGACGCGAGCCCCCTGCTTCCGGGGAGCAAGGCTCTGGGGAGGGGGAGCCGCACCTGCAGTGCGACGACGGCGACGACGTGTCGGCCGGTGCGACGCGGAAGAGGAGGGACCGGTCCAAGACCATCGTGTCGGAGCGCAAGCGGAGGGTCCGCATGAAGGAGAAGCTCTCTACGAGCTTAGGTCGCTCGTCCCCAACATCACAAAGGTTAGGCTCCCACATGGATCGATTTGGAGCTAGTTTGGACCTTGTTCGTTCGTTGAGGAGCTCGATCGATCGATCGATGGCTGCTTCATGTCGTCCATGCGCGCGCCATGCATGCAGATGGACAAGGCGTCCATCATCGCCGACGCGGTGGTGTACGTGAAGAACCTGCAGGCGCACGCCAGGAACCTCAAGGAGGAGGTGGCGGCGCTGGAGGCCCGGCCGATGACGCCGCCTAGCCGACAAGAGCAGCCGCCGCAGACGCAGCACGGCCGCCGCGCGGGGGCGGCGAACCGACGCCAGCAGCAGCTGGAGCGCCGCGACGCAGGGACCGCGGTGGGCACCGGCGCCCGGCTGACGCACGGGGCGCGGCGCAGGTCGGCGACGGCAGGTTCTTCGTGACGGTGGAGTGCGAGCGGCGGGACGGCGTGGCGGCGCCGCTGTGCGCGGCCGCCGAGTCGCTGGCGTGCTTCCGGGTGGAGAGCTCCAGCATCGGCCGGTCGGGCCCGGACCGCGTCGTGTCAACGCTCACGCTCAAGGTATGGTGGATTCATCGGATTGGGTGCAAGAGCATTTGACTTTGGTTAATGCATGAGCTAATCGTTAATCATTTGTGTGGAATCAGGGTTTACAATACCGGTAAGAACTAAATATCGGTACTGCCCCAACGATAAATAAGAAGTTTTGGAAATATCATGTCAAATTTGAATAAATTTAAATTGTTTTTTTTAAAAAAATTAGCATCATTTCGTTAGAAAACTCTCTAATCCATCATTCATAAAAAGATTATATATCATTGATGAAATAACACAACATATCACTGAAGTAGAGTTGTGGTAATGCATCGGGTTGACAGTAGGCGAGCTGCATATGCTAGTGGCGTCGAACGGGTGAGTGAGAAAATTAAATAAATTAAAGAAATTTAGGACATTGATAAGACGAGAGGATATGAAGGATCGTTTAGTGTGGTTTGGCGTAATTTTAGGGTGAAAGATGAATTTAACTAAAAATTTTGATTGTTTTTTTTAAAAAAAATGGACCTTAGCGAACAAGGCAATGTTTCGAAAATTTTGACACTAAACTGTACGTGCAGGTGAGCCAACAAGTAGGAGATGCAGCCATCGGCGAGGCCTCCGTGAAACTTTGGATGATGGCGGCTCTTCTCAAGGAAGGCTTCCGACCCGAAGCGACGGTCCAGATCTCATGATCCGATCCACGTGGCGGTCCACCAGCTGCTAATGCTCATATATACCCTGTTTTCTATTGTTTAAATTAGAGGCTGCTGTAAAAGTTTGGACTATAGAGTGTTTCTAAAGGGAATCATCATCATGCATCAAGCCAGGACTCGTGACTCTCCGCTCACCTGTTTCAAATTTCAACTGATTTTGCGTTTGTTCCTTATTGTACTTTTTTCCCAGAATTACAGTACTTGTTGTACCTAGGTGATGTGTATGTAACACGTTCTTGGCACAGGCAATCCTAATGTGATCTAGACCGTTCATCCGACTTATCCGTTGATGCTGGTGTGTAAACTTCCGGACAATCGGCATATAGCAGCTTTCCGGTTTGTGAATGTGCCCTGATGGATACAATGTCACAGATGTTGCTTTCTCTCTTTCTTGATTGATAGCAGCATGCAGCTAATTGAAACATAATTAGCGCTTAAACTAGCACCGCCAGGGTGACAAGTAATCTTCTCTCAGTGCTGCTTGGTGGGTGATGATGGTACTGTTACCTAATTAAAGTGTTGGTTAGCCAGGCAGCATGATCTAACCCGGACGCTCAGAATTCAACGTCTGGGAACAATGCGTCATGGTTCTCTCCATCGGAAGCAAACAAACGTGACCTATGTTTAAACTTTAAACAACTACTACTTGTCTCATACCAGATTTAAATGTTTTAGTTTTTTCTCGATACATTACTTTTTTCGCCTCTTCTATTTAAAGAGAAGATTGGCTGTGGAGAAACGCTGCGGCCAGTGCGTCCACGATAGTAAAAAAATTTTTGACCGTCGTGATGTCCATCGATGGCTGCTAGCGCGCTGGCTCCAGTCTGGCAATGGCTGTCCGGTTGAAGCGCTCCCGTGCCAGGCCGCTGTCGTCCAACCATTGGCCGCCTGCTACCGTTGTGTGACACTGCAGGTGGGGGCCGCTTCCTTTGTTTGCGCTTGGACGGGCGCAGTGGGTGTCCGGTCAAACCGCTGCTGTGCCAGGCCGCTGTCATCCATCCATTGGCCGCCCGGTGCCGTTGTCGTCTCCGCCTCCTCTGCCTCGGGCCTCAGCATCGCTCCTTCTCGAAGGCCGTCAGCCTCACCCACGCCGCCTGCAGTCACACCGCCGCCGCCTCTCTTCTCCGCACTTCCCACGAGGCCGCCATGCTGCTCCCCACGAATCCGCGAACGAACTTCGCTCCCACGGGGCGGCGAGGAGATCATATCTCTTCTTCTACGATTCTGGGCGGATTCGGGGCGGCGGCAGCTAGCCGCGAGCGGTTTGTGGCACAGGCCCTCCTCGACGCTTGCGCCCTCGCGCCGCGCCCCCACTTCCCCGTCCGTGGCGGGGCGCTTACAGCCGCTACTCGGTCGCCACGGTGTAACCCTCGCAGCCGCGGAACCCCGTCCGTGCCTGTGCTCTTCGCCACCTCCGCCGGGCCGGAGCGGCCAAGCACCTCCCCACGGATGACAGCAGACCTCCGATCTATCATGAACAGTGAGGTAAACTACCATTTCCTCTCTATTTCACTTCCAATACGGCTCTGCCTGATAATTATGCACCAATTCGGTGCCTTCCAGTTATCTACCTCCTCTCTGTTGCTTATCTGTACCTTAACAAGTTTGATTTTGCAGGTTCAGAGACTTGGTGTGCACCTGGATACTCTCACAGTCTTCGATCTAAGGTACCTGAGCTAATGCTTAAGCTTTAACATATAAACCATCAAATGTTTCCTGAGCTGCAGTTTTTGTTTTGTGTCTCAAGTAAGTTAATTTTATTTTCGTTAATCACATCTTCATTTGTCACCGTTAAGATCAGTAATGTACAATTATGGGCTACTGTGAGGTGCGCTATATACTGCAACACTTCTTGCGTTCCTCTCATTCTCATGACGAGTATATGGTGCCATAGGTTCAGTCAAAATTTACATCGTCTGTAGTTTTGTATTGATTTCAGAAAAATTCTGTCCTTAGTCCTTTGCTTTCTACTAATTAATTCCATGCAAAATGTTTGATACATGGTCTAAGATTAATTACAATCAACAGATGTTTATTAAACTCTGAAATATGAAAGATTTTCATACTTTACAGAATTAGTAGGCCACCTAGACCTGAATGTTAATGGGAAGCTACGTACAATAATACTCTGGATTATATTTGTTTTTGAGTTCTCATGCCTCCTGCATACACTAATGGATCCAAACCTGCCGCACCCAGAAGTCAAACAATGAAATATTGGATTGAAATGCATATGCATGTATGTCCTTTACGTTACTATGCTTACTAATATTGTTTCCCTTTTCCTCTCTATTGCCGTTTCATTTGATCGAAATGGTTATCGGCATATCTTTTTACATAGAAAATTTGGACTCCATTTGCTACACTTCGAATGCTATTCTTACCCTGATATTTATGGAGAACACATGCTCAAATTTTCATATACTCAAGATGTTGGAATGCCTTAGAGTCAAAGTAACGCTTCAGTGGTTTCAAGCCACCTTTCTGTAAGGGCTGCAACGAAAATACCAAGTTTATAGAAATCATGTTGACCATAACCTGCTCTGCTATCTTCCACATACCTAGCTTGCTCTCCTCCACGGTTCATAAAGAAACTCTCATTCTTAACAACTATGTTTGCAAAATTGTAACAGATCGGCTAACCATATATTGTCTGTCCATGACAAAACTTTGTTCTCACACTCACCGCTTATGTATGTATATGTTACTTATTCCAATCATTGGGTGCCTACAATACAAAGACATTGCCTCCGATTGACAAAACTTTCAATATGTCGGTGTGGAATTACCCCTTCCATATTTTTCATGGTTTTCTCATTACTTTGTTTTCTATGTCCCAAATTAGTTTTGGAACAGATAATAGGATGCTCCACTAAATGGATCCATTGAAAAGCTCAATAAACTAAGCGGTAATGATCCACTAAATAATTTGTTTGTTTTTTTTTCAGACACTTGATTTCTTAGTTGTGCAATCAAATTTATGGAACACAATCAAATAGGTTGCCATTCTCTAACACAGAATCACAGAGAATTTAGTAGGGGGTAGTCCCTTTTTCAATATCTTTCAGGTCAATAACTTGGAATATATTGGTATTGCTCCACAGGGCAGTGAGAGGATCCCTGTTTTCCTAGAGATCACCTGGATGTGTTCTTGCTAATCTATTTTTTAGCCAGGTGCTATATTCAGTCCAAAAGGTCTGGTTTCTTTGCCTGTTAAAAACTTCCCTGCTCACAACCTCTTTGATGTTCTAAGTTAATAATACTCCCTCTGTTCCTCTTTCTTTGTCGCTTGGGAAAGGGGACTGGGTGTGGGGAACGACTTTCTAGCGACCAACATTGCGGGACGGAGGTAGTAGCCTCTAAATTCTAAAACATGCGCTATGTATATGCTGTGCTATTGCCATGATTAGATAAATCTATTGCAACAAAATAGTTTCATACTGGCCCTGCGCGGCTTAGAGCTCCGCCAACATCGCCTCATACAGGCTACAGCAGCGGCCCCTTCCTAAACGACGTGCTCCCCTGCATCTTCATTCCTCAATAAATGCAGCATGCTACTGCTCCCTTCTCTCCTGTACAAGGCTGCAATTCAAGAGTACAGGTGTACCTACAGCTCTAATTCTGACAATCTGGTGAGTGCCCCTGCTAAATCCAGCTCTCTTCTTCACATCCACTAGGTATATTCTCCTTTTTCTTCAATGTATTTCAAAATCAGCCAGATCTAACGTTTTCCCCCCATCAAACTAACTGTAATTTGTGCAAAAAAGGTCACTTATGATACAAACCCATGAATCCCATTGTTCCAAAATTCGATCTATTAACTCTCAATTTCAAATTGTATAGTTGCCAATGGAGATATAAATACTTTCTATCTAAGTTGTGACAGGCAAAAGCATCTTTCGAAGCCATCTATGCATATACCATTTCTATCACATATGGATTATTATGAAATTGTGACAGGCAAAAACATCTTTTGAAGCCACTTATCAATATGCCATTTTTACTACTTTTGGATTATGAAGCTCATTCAGCTGAGCTGAATATCGATGGCCTCGTTAGTTACTTGACATGGCATTACACAATTATCTCTGAAACCTGTCAGAACACAGAAGCATCTCACGAAGTCCATAATTCGAGGTTGGTCTATCTAGGGATTATAGTAAATACTCTTATTCTTTCCATTATAAAATTGTTAGCTTCAAAATTTTTGAATTCATGAAATTAGCCATATGTTGACTTCAAAGCTCATTATTAAGATATACTCTTCAATGCATTTATATGGATACATGAAGATTTTGAATTAATATCTATTTACATGTATAGTGTATATATAACATTTAATCAATAGTGCTGATACTATAATTGTAGTAATTTTTGCCATCCTTTGTGTGCAGACACACAGGACATGTCAGGCCAAAGATTGAAAAACAGTACTTGCCTAACTGTACCTAGGCCCATTTCAAACACAGGACATTTCTAGACTTAATTATACTCTACTGCAGATGTGATATTGTCTCATCCTTTAGCATCGCTAAGCAGATATCGAGACCTCATGGTTTCATTGGTTTCGTTGCCTCTAATATTCTTAATATTTCTTCTATGATTACAAATGAAAATGAAGTTTCTCCATATCTCCAGTGCTGTTAACGTCTGCGATCAACTTTATGTGTCTCCATACCTTTGTGTTTGTTGACAGCTACCAGATACTCCTACTTGCTCTGGTTGATGGATCAAGGTCTAGGCCAACACCACCAACCAGGAGATCGACCACGCCCTCAAGCTGAAGCCCTGCCCCACTGATCCTTGTTTTTAAGTAAAAAAGAGTTGCTATTGTTTCAAGTGCATAATCATTTTTTTACCAGAAAATGTCCGTGTGCGAGTAGCTATCTGTGACTCTATTTTCTTTCACACTTTAAATTTAATGGGATGGTCGTAGTCTACACTTCTTTTCTTTTGGAATGTACATTTATCAGCACTATTGATTAAATGTTAATGTTATGATATATATAAATGGCGTTCCCACTTCACGATTTCAAAAAATAAGAGATATGTGTTAAAAAAAATATTAGTCTTGCAATTAACCATGCTTCTATCATATTTTGCATCACTAAATAAGTAAATGGATACATTAAGGGCTGAGCAGAGCAAGCTCCAGTGCTACCGCTCGCTGCTCTTCCCTCCTCCACCCTCACCTTTCTAGCTCAAAGTTAACATTTTCTGACCCTCCAGAGGAGTGCTGTTATATAAGTGCTTAGTCGTTTATAAGTACTTGGTCATTTTAACTATTGTAAACACTGAAGTTAGCGGTCTTCTATGTAATATATATAGCCTCTTAGGCAGCTTTGTGCCATCTTAGGAAATACGGAAACCGATGGTTGTTCTTACATGGTTTGCTATGCTCATGTGCCGCTACTATTTTTTTTAAAAATGAAGTGACTGTTTTTTATTAGACAGTAGTTAAGCAACAAACAAACTCCTCTATGTTGACAATGATATATATTAAACCTCCAGCAAACAAACTATTATGACTCCATATCAGTTTAAATTTTGCAACAAACTAAATAAAATCTGCTTGATATGCGGTGCTAGGCAGCTTGGCGAGCAGCTAGATGAGGTAGTGTCATAGTCTGTAGGTCAGTTCAGTGGCCGGGCAATTTCTGTCGATTAAAGTTTACATGTGTGTTGCGGTAGTCGAGGCACGCGAGAACCCCGACTTTGAAGCTCCCTTAATTCCGCATGTATGATCAAGGTTAGTTCTCTATACCTCTATTTATCTCCATCTAACAAACAAAATCACATTCATGGCAGCTATATTAGACTTCAATTGTCACAAGTGATTCATCAAGGAAAGAATAATACTTTTGAAGACTCATCTATATTTTGCTATGTAAATATGGAAATAAGATCTTAGATTGTTTATACTCTGAGTACAAACTTTTAAAGCCCCGGAGAGTAGTACTTTTGAAGACTCATGTAAAGTTTACAGATCGGTTGTAATGACCTCTTAGATTGTTTATACTCTGAGTAAATAGAAAAGGATGCTAAAATGAAGCACAAAGAGGCCTAGAAATCGGAATTTCAGAGAGTATTGATTGTTTATACTGCTTGTTGTAGCTTCTGTAAAAACATTTGAAGTCCAAAGGCCTCTCAGCATTGCATTGTTGCGTACTACAACATATTATTATGGTATAGTCAAATAAAGTTTATTGTTTTTCATATATTCTCTATGTGCCTTGATAGTGCATTGCATTGCGGATCATATGTGCGTAACTGATATCCTTGATTGTGCAAGATATCCTTGTAGATTAGAAAAATCTCTACTTTTCACACTTTGCTGAAACATGTTCTTTTTATTTGGAAAATCAGGTCCTGGGATCACCATGTTTCGATATAGCGACCTGCTCCAACGCACTACGAGATGGAGCGGACACAAGAATCTCTTCCAAGAACTAAATATCATGGATCTTTATCTCAACCATTTTTTTTTTAAAACATCGTCAAAGAATTCTCTCGGCGGCTTGAAGCCCTTTGTAGATGTTACATGTACCCAAGATTCGGTGTTCAATTTTTATATTTCAAAGATATACCAACTGAATTTAAGCGTAAGGGTTATCTATGCACCCCTATGTTTATATTGTTTCGTGGACAAAGCTTACTTTGCTTGTGTGATCACATTCTAATGTTATACAATGTGGAGAATGATAGATCACTATGTTTAAAACTTTTTGTGGTTGAAATGCATTCAAATCTCACTTTGGATTTGTGTTGTTTTTTATGTCATATATTTGTTACATGTTCATATCGACCTATTATATCAATAAAGTGTGCGATCATCTAATATTAGGTTTTAAGGCTTAATCTATTGATCCTATCTATTTTGTCATAGATCTCAAGGTTCGGTTTGACAAACAAAACCCTTTAAAATTGTCAAGTTGTTACTTCGTTTGCATCACCATATCTGCGGCCGGTGCCCCACGCGCATGGGCGCGTGCCAGATCACTAGTATTCTTTAGGCGCCTGAAATCAACAATTACTTTTTTTTCGCCTCTTCTATATTCTTTAGGCCCCTGAAATCAACAAAAGTTTGACGACGGAAGAACTACTTGCAAGCTCAAAACATGGCTGGGATAATAATACTGGACACAGTTTGCTGCTTTGGAAAGTAGAGATTTTTAGCTCTCTGGGTACCCCTTCCTTCTTCTTAAGTTTGAATTCTAAAAAATTTTGGAATACGGGAATTTTACTAGAACCATGCGAAGATTTTATAGGAATCATGCAGGAATTTTATAAAAATCAGTTCAATTTCATTAAAAAAATACAGGAACAACTTTTTTTTTCACATTCCTTTTTTTTAGAAAAGACAGCAAAAGCTTTGCCACGATTTTATTTAGACAGAGAAAGAAAAAGGCAAGTTTTCTCCCACATTCTAAATAGGCCCTAAAGGCTAAATCTTGCCAATGGAAGCTGCGGCCAGCGGTAACATTTGTCTACAGATATGGCCACATGGCAGCAAACTGACATGTTTTTTACCTCAATAACACATGATATGATAGAAACAAGAAACAAAGGTAGAAGAAACATTGTAGGTGCAAACATTTTACAATAAAAGTTTGAGAAGTTAAAAAGTGATACCTTGGTGTTTTGGGTTGTAATGGAATAGGTGATGATCTTGTCAAACTCATCAGAAGGTATCAGATTCAGATCCTGCTCAAGGCAGCAGCGAGGGCAGACAACACAAGGCGATTCTCATCCCCACCCCACCCAATCTGCTAGAAATGCTATAGCATGGTCGCCATAAGACGGACTCCGTGAATTCTACATCATTTGCCTGGCCACCACCATTTCCTTGGAGGCGGTGGAGGTTCATTTTGCCTTGGAGGAGGCGGTGGAGGTGTAAGGATGTCTAGCATGGTCTCCTTCTCCCTCGGAGTCAGTGGTACCCCTCGGACTAGGTTCAGAGCCATAATGTGAACATTTGTCCTTTGCCTGTGCTTTTGGTAAGCCCAGATGCCAGCTGCTATACCACCCACAATGACCTGTACACAATGGAACAAATCAGAACACCAAATGCTTCTCAGTTTCAGATAAACAGATTTCAGGGGATTTGACAAGTCAGTGAGTCACTAGCTCTCGAGAAGTAGCACATAACATACAGTTATTTAAGACAAATGGTAACATGTAAAAGAATGATAGGTTTTTATTAGGGCTTGGCTTACAGGTGAAAGCCATATCCCAGCAGTCTGAAGATCAAATTTAGGGGCATATAAAACTGTCTCTCCATACTGCCCTCTAGTTTCTTGTAGATCTCTTTATCACTCTTTCCAGCTTTTATTTCATCACCACGAATGAGCTGCAAAATGTAATATCATTACTTTCTGACAAAAATATTACAAAAAAAAAGTGTTACCACTGAATGTCTTTTTTCATGGTTGCCAACTTTTAAGTATTACCACCCTGTTTGGTTCCTACAGGGACTGAATGTCCCAATTATTTTTTATCAACAACAAGACTAATGGACTTTTTTAGCCAACTTCCCTAGTCCATTACCCCTTTGAGAGTCTAATTGGGACTTCATCTTGTCGGTCAACTCATTTGTGTTTATATGCACTAGTCGGTTGCACATGCATATCAGATTCAACTAAACATCTTTTAAATGAAATCCCTTCCCTTGGGAACCAATAATTTGGCCAACAATTTTTAACTGCATATCAAGATTCAAACTTAACATATTTGACCAATAATTTGCCAACAATTTTTAACTAATCTATTGTAATACTGGACCTTATAAACCAGAGAAAGTATATACAAATATAGTAGAGGAAGAAAAAAGAAGGCACATATAGAGCTTAACATATGGTAACACTAGCATGGGAACTTTCAGGTTTCAACTAACTTGTCAAAACTTTAGTTGAAAACATAACAAAATCTAAGCACCAATATTTACCAAAACAGAGCTCTGAACCAGAGCTTGGTTTACTCGTTTGGTTTATCCTAGATGTAGGTTCATACCTTTTGATGTTCTGTCTGGTTTCTTCTAAACTCTGTATTTCCGATAAGTAATGAAAATGGAAGATTTCTCGGTTGGAAAAAATTTTACCAAAACAGAGTCAACAGAGTTGGCCTCAAATATCAGGAATTCAAAGTTCTTTGAGACATTGCTTGAGATAGACTCAACACCACTGTCTAAAATGCGATGAGATGTTTGTTGTTTGCTTCGGTTTTCTATAAATTTGCATATTTCTTGGTGTTAATTTTATGGGAATGTTTTTTTTTCAAAAAAAACAAATGATTGCACCAATACATATTCCATTTGATAAAGCAAAAGATAACAGGTCATTCCAATTTCTAACAGGCTTTACCTGCATATTGATGCATTTAAACATCAGAAGCAAACATATGACAATATCATGCCTGATACATTAAATTACATAATGACTAAAAAGGCCCAGTTAACAACAGTTCTTTGACCACCAACAAAGGTTAACTCAGCAATTCAAGGTAAAGGAACGGACACTCATGGAAATAAGAGATGTATCAAGCAATAAAGCTGCATTGAGCTAGAAATTTCAATATCTAATATCAATATCCAAGATATGATTCTTACTTTGCTTCAGAGCATGTTGAACAATTGCACAAGACATCAGAAAGGAACACATAATGCCAAAATCTTACTTTTTTTTTTTTTGCAGTCAGAAAATCTTACCAAGAGAAAACAAAATTAACCCTGTTACCATGAGTCTTGCAAACAAGTAAAACAGTTAGTACCTTCCTAAGCAGAATAGCAACATCAGCCTGTGAATCTTCAATCGATTGACTACCACATTCAGTGCACCGAACATTGTGGCTTATATTTCTCGCACGATTTTCGACGATCTGCCTCTGTTTGACATCTTCCTCAGCTGCCATAGTAAAATTTAATGTACTTTATCCGTATTACAGTGGTCAATTAATATGGGATGGAGCCTGAAAAAAAAAATTAGCAAACAGGTGAATTCATAACTTGTGATATCTATAAGGGATAGAGCCTGAAAAAAAAGAAATTAAGTAAACAGGTGAATTCATAACTTGTGACATCACCATGACATGATGAGAGTTGCACAGAAACAAATTGCATTATGTCTTGTTGCAAAAGAAGAGTCTATTAAATCATCAGTTAGGAATACTGAATGCCTTATCCTAACCACCTATCCTATAAATTATTAATCAAGTGTAACATACTATCCTACAAATTACTAATCAAGTGTAATATAGACTATAGCTGACCCAAGCAAGTGCTGACAAGAGAGAAAAATATGACTGTCAATTTGGTCAGTGAGCACTCCAAATGTGCAGTTGCCCACCAGAAAATATACAAAAGCACAAATGCATACATGCTTCTTCCTTTTTCTTCAACACGCAACACTTATTATCTAAATCTTTTCCTTCATATCCAACATCAAGATGGCTTCCATTTTCATTCATAAACTGTAATTTTAAATTGCAAGTTTGATCACTAAACAAAGGTTTATGACCTTTTTATTGGAAATTATGTAGACTACGAACAGGAGTTTGCACTATGAACCAAAAACTTAGGACTGTGTTTGAAATAAACAGAAATCTTTCACCTTTTTCAGATGCTCCAGGTGTCAAGGATGAAAGATAGAATTTAAGACCTTTTCTCACATCCCCAAAACATAACTTTTGACCTTTTGTTATTATAAAATTATTTATGGAAATGTGATATCTAAATGTATCCTTTTCCATCAAGATGGCTTTTCAAGACAAATTCTATTCATATAATTTTAAATTTAAGTTTTAAATTGCAACAACTAAAAAACGTTTGGACCTTTTATATTCCCAAATATTTGAGAATACAAACCATTTCCAAACCAAAAAAAAGAAACTTTCACCAATAGAGTGGCTCGGAGGGGACAGCTCTACTGAGAATGAAAGGCATATGAGGAGCAGAGAAGAGGCGGGCGTTCAGGTAGCTAGGGAGGACTGAATGAATCAGGAAAAGGGTTTAGTTGGAGGTGATGAGGCAGCGGGTCAGTTGCTGCGAGGGAGGGGCATATGTGGCACTGGCAACAGGAGAGGGATGGATGGAATGCAGGAGGCACAAGGGGCATAGGAGCTCACCATGTGGCTAGGGGCCCCGCCGCCTGCACATAGTGGACTGCCACTGCTTGTCGTGAAGAACAAATAAACAACCATTCATAAATCCAAGGCAATAGCGGACGGCGTTAGCTTGAGTGGTTCCGTCCCCAGTCATTGGAAGGTCCTGTCTGGCGTTCGACTATGGGCTGCCGTGGGCACAGCTGCAGTTATGCGCAGTTTGTGCAGAAAAAAACTCGCTCGCCTGTCCCGCATTTCCCAAAGCACAGGTACAAGGATTGGCCCACTCAAAGGGTTATGGGCCCCTATGTGAGGGCGGGGCATGGGGTTCGAGGGGTTTTCTCGGCCTGTGCGAGAGGTCTTCTACCTTAAGCACAAAGCTGCGGGGCTGTCTGCCCACCGCAGGCTGAGTTTTAAATCCCAGGCAATAGTTTCAAATAATCAAATTACAAACTTTTCTCATCTAATGATTACCAACAGTCCTGTAATCACACATTGAAAGATATCCCCAACTTGACAATCAATCGAATTGAATCCTCAGTTGAAAGCTACTCTCAAATCAAGAGGGAAATCAACTCATCTTGCACCTGTGGACCGCCCACTACCCTCCGCAGATGCGTGGCTACTGGCTACGCAAGCAGGCTCTTGTGCTAGTGAACTAGCGGATCCAAAAAAAACAATAAATAGGGGGCTCAACATTAAAGGTACTAGACAAACACAAGTTCATCAATATCCGGTACAAAAACCATCATCCTAGTTTAGAGCTGTTTTACACGAAAACATAGAGGAATAATTTGTAATACAGCACAAGAAGCAAAATGCCGCATCCTTTGATTCATCTTACTCTAAGCAATCATAATTGTCAAATAAACATTATGAGGAATGTAAAACCAATTGGTTGCGTAGGTCCTATTCCCTTGATCTCTAATCTCAAATGAATATATGTATCAATTGCTTTTACTTATTGGATCACTAACAACATCTGAGCATCGAAACTCTGCTATTGGTAATTTTGGCTGCCTTCTGTTCTCATCATTCTCCAGAGTTGGGTTATTGCTAGTCTGCTACTGCTTGAATAATAACTGAACGTTCATTTCGACATCTTGCAAACTGCAATTGTGCGAATGAGTTAAAATGTTTAATGAGTGCAGAATAAACAAACCTTTGCGTGTGTTTTCCTTGCAGGCTCGCTTCCGTGTACCGCGTCGGGTCGCGTGTGTACCGGCGTGCCGACCGGCCGGCAGCCGCAGCCCGCAGCAACTTGCCCCTGCCCACGGGAAGGCGACCAGGACGCCGCTGGCCCTGACCCTGCCGCCCGCCGGCCACCGGCGAATCGCGCCCTCGCGCGGCTGCAAACTGCAGCGCGCGCACGCCCTCTTCTCGGCGGCTCCGCCTCCGCACTACTGCCCCACGCCGGTACTGTCAGTCCCAGCCGCAAAACAAACGGCGAGCTAGGGTAAGGCCGGATGGGGAATTGGAGGATTTTTTTTTTTTTTCACAAGACTTGAGGATTGTTGTTGTTTTGGGTTAATAACCGTTACTCCCTAGTTTCCCTTCGGCCCTGTTTGGATATAGTGTTGGTTTTTTAGTTAATAACCGTTACTCCCTGGTCTCCCTTCGTCCAATTAATTTAACTAGTTTATAAAAATTAATATCAAAATTTGTATTTTATATTTACGGTAAAAATATATGATGTGATCAATGCTTATATGATTAATCATATTATAAATATTAATATTTTTGACAAATTCAGTCAAATTCAATATTTGACTTCTTGAAATATTAAAATATCTTTACAACATAAAAAAAAAAAAAAAAAGTAAGTGTGACTTTGTTGCCGACTCTGCTATACCTTGCCATGCGATCCCCTCTCTCCCGGCTGATACCTTCCATGCGATCCCACACAAAAACTTCCATGCGATCCCACACAAAAAGAAACAATCTTTCCTTAAAAAAAAAAAACAAATGAGCCAACCATAACCATGGAAATACATTTCCTAAAAAAAAACAAACTTTGCTAAAGAAAAGGAAACAATCTTACCTAAAAAAGAAAAACAAATGAGCCCGACATTGCAACCCTAACCTCCCCTCGGGATCATACACGATAGAAAACGCCCCCTCGCCATTGATCCTCGCCTCATTGGCGGCATCGATAGCGGCGACCTCCCGGCCCTCTGGATCGGCGTCGGCTCCCTTCACCACCCCGGCCTACCTGAGCGGCGATTGCGATGACGACGAGCTCTCTCCCTATGGATCTGTTCTTGTCGACATACGATATCTTTTAGCCGTCTCACAAAAAAAAAAAAAAATCTATTATATTGGAGTGGTGAGCTTTTTCAAATATACTCTATGTGATTCTCAAATTTCATACACTTTGCTTTTGACTCAAATGTCGGTTTAAAAATCACGATATTGTTATCATATCGTGTGATCTTTGTGTTAGTATAAAAGTTTTGTTGTTCAACAAAAGTGACGTCAATTTCATTGTTATCTCATATCGCATTTTACCTATTTGTTAGTATAGAAATTTTGTTGTCCCGTACCAACGCAAAAATACTACCTAGTAATATTTTTAAGACCAAGAAAATAGGTACACCCTCCGTCCACAAATAAGTGCACCTTTTGAATTTTGTAATTTTTATTTAACCATTTGTTTTATTTAAATTTTTTATACAAATAACAAAAAAAAAAAATTATTATAAAAATATCTCAAATGATTAAATAAGTCATAACAAAATAAATACTACTTACTAAATTTTTTAAAATAAGACGAATGATCAAATAAGAAACGAAGAAGTTAAAAGGTGCAATTATTTGTGGACGTGTACCCCCTCCGTGCAAAATTGAAGTCATTTTAGACCGCAATACGGTCCCTAAAATGTAACTTTGACTTCTTATTTTTATGTGAAAGCATTTTTCAGGACAAATCTATTCATATGGTTTTGTTATTTTGAAACTCAACAAGTTAAAAGTTATTTATGATTTATTATATCTCATTGCTTAATCTGAACATTGTCCAAATCGACTTCATTTTTTAGTATGGATCGAGTACTGTAAACAACTAGTATGGTGACCGTGCCTTGCCACGGTTTTAGAAACAGACTATGCGATCTCCAAATTAGATAGCTCGCCATCCTGGACCTCCCTTATCCAAAAATAGATAGGCTCGATTAACATAGATATAGCCTCCACGCTTAGCAAACCTTCCCACTCGCGAGGCAGCTACTTCTCGTGTCTCCACATGGCTAGTTTGAATATAGTCTCAATTAATCTGTTGGAGTAGCCTATTATTTTTAAGAAGGGATTCATTTTACAAAATAACAGTCACTAAATTAAGATATTCCTTTTGGCTAATTTGTTGAAGATGCTCCAAGTATCCACCTATGAAAGATGGGCAGGAATGGTAAAATGAGATGAGAATTAATACAAACAGCAATGAAAAGCATTCAGATTTTTTATTCACATAGTAAGATACTTGTGATAAAGCTGGCAGAACATAGAAAGTCAAACAACTGATCACATTGGAAAATTATGTCCACAGTAGCAACTAAACAAAGCCTAAGTAAAATTTGAATGTAGCATGGCGTTTTACTCGTGCACATATATCTTCATCACAATTGGCACTAGAGTGCCAATTATTTGAGATAACGAAAATTGTTCCAACCACACATGAGCTTTAGAATTATGTGACATCATATATACTAGGAGAACTCCTATAAGGCATTGTTGAACAAAAAGAAAAGAGAAAAGTAAGGAATCTAGATGGATTATTAGAATGTTAATCACTAAAAATTAAGAAACGTATATGTATTATACCTATAGATGTATAGGTGAAGGGAATTTGAGGTTATAATTTAGGCGACAATTTGAGGTTGTAGGTTAGGTAAGATGTTTGAAGATCAATATCTATAGAGAAAAATGTGAATATTACTAATGATATATGAAGTCAACAATTTAATTTAGCGAGGACGATTAATAGATGGCCAAATTCATTGTAATCATGTGGTTTCGCAAAATAAAAATATACTCTCCATCTCAAATACTTGATTTTGTAGCATTTAAATTGGCATAAGATATCAATCAAGAGTTTTTTATCAAAAAAAAGAAAAAAAAGGGGCGTCTACCGAAGGCTAGATAGTGTATTATTGAATAAAAAATAAAAAAAAAATACTATCTAGTAAAGGAAAAACTCGTCTTCATAGGAATCGGAATCGTGCCGTCGTTCTCATCCACAGCGGCTCTCTCTCTCTCTCTCTCTCAAAAAGTTCGCCCCTTTCTATTTGGTTTTATAGCCTTTATTTTAGTCCTCCCAAAAAGCCTCCTTAGGACGTTTAGCATGGGGCTTGCATGCTACCCTGGCTTTTATCAGCATAGCCCTCTTTCATATGTAACTACTAACTGTCACAATGTCTTCCATATCTCGAGCTACCCTATTAGAATGCTCTTGACTATGTACTGTGAGAAAATCTAACCCACGTAGCAGTTACGTGCTGCTAAGTTAATAAAACCTGTTTATTATAAAGAAAAAACCTTTCCTCTCCAATCTGCACTGTGCTTTCCTCGGTTCCAAACACCCCGCTTCATCTGCAAGCCACCTAAGTCGGGTCACACAGCTTGATAAAATAGTAAAGTCTCCTTACGTTGTTCAGCATGCGGCACTTGCGCGCTACTACCCTGGCTTTATTCTTCCTCACACTCACTCCACACAAAACCTAAAACTTATTTAGCCAAACAGTTTACTCATATAGCTTTAGATCCACCAGTAAAGCTGTTTACCAAGCCAAAGCTGAAAAATTGCCTGACCAGGAGTAGTACCAATAGAAGCAAAACAACTTGAGCTGCCGGTGCATTGTGCACATGGACCTTTAGTCGTTTATCCCTCAAACACAACACAATTGGCTCGTACGTGTGTGTCTCCAGAGTATGGTTACATTGCCTGCGAGATCCGGAACTTGCTCCGCTAAACAATTCAAACACTCTCTGTTGCCTGCCAGTGCCATGCCACGCAGTTTAGTCTGCAGTGCTGCGAGCTTGTGAACGTGTGCTATGCCCGCGCGTTGAGAAGACTGAAGTGATTGGCATTGGACCCCCTTTTTTTTCAATCCTCGTGTTGCCTGAGCTTTGCTGTCTCCGTCCAAGGTCACGAGATGCCGACTTCTTTGCGGTGTATCCAGCACATCGTTTCCTACACATTGCAGTTGTAGGGTAAGCGATGATGCTGGGTCCTTAATCATCGTGTCCTGTTGTGTTGGGCTGTGCCCGGATTATTCAAAGTAGTAGGTGCAGGAAAAGGCTGTAACGCTGACGACGATCAAGCGATGGTAGGATCTCATTTGGGGCTCACACAAGCCCGTGACGTGGCAAATTCGATTCGATTGAATTGATTAGCCTCGCCGGGATTGAAAAGAGGATTCGCCTCGCGTCATCGACCGTGTAAAGTACAACTACAAATTATGCCCATCATCCATCATCTTGAATTGCAACCTTTTCTTGCTGGGCTGTGTTTTCATCAGTGCGAGCAACGGAGACAATGCGCACGTCCGATTTTACAGGAAATTTCAGAAGAAACAATTCGATTTCCTTGTGGGTTTTGATGGATGGATCGGGTTTACACGCATAAATAACACAGTAAGATAAGATTTTTCCAAAATGTCAATGTTCTAGATGATGGATATGCTGTTTGGATTGGAGCAAGAACCCTTGATCGATCCATTGACCTTTTTTTTGATCGATCCATTGACTTTTTTTTTTATCGATCCACTGACTATTTTTTTTATCGATCCATTGACTATTTTGGGTGGGCATCTCCCCCATCGAATAAACAGCAGCAGGCCAGCCGCCGGCAACACAGCTCGCCCCATTTGTTGCCATTGTTGGTGGCGACTGCCGTCATCTGCTTCCAAGAATCTCCCTCAGCCTCAATCCGCCCGCCCCCCTCCTCCACCTCCTCCATTTACTCCACCACCACCAGCAGCAGCAACCCGTTTTCACCGTGCCCTTCCACTCATCACCAGGCCCAAGCGGCGGCGCCACCCCGAACCCTAGCTCGCCTGCCGCCGCCGGCGGCGGCGGCGGCGATGTCGTCCCCTTCGTCGCCCCCCGCCGCAGAGGCGGGAGGTGGTGGGGGAGGGCGGCGAGCTCCCGGTCCCCGTGCCCGCCGCCGTCGTCGGCGACGACAAGGTCCTGGCGGCGGCGCAGCACATCGTCAAGTCTCTCGCCACGTCCAAGAACGCCGCGGACGACATGATCCGCATCCTCTCCGGATTCGACCACCGCCTCTCCTCCATCACCTCCGATCTCTTCCCGTCCCCGTCCCCGCCGGCACCTCCGACCCAGACCCAGACCAGTCCGGTGAGATGGAACCTTCCTCCTCTTCCTCCTCCTCGCTCGCGGACTTCGACGCCGCCGAGCAGCTCATCCACCTCTGGGACACCACCCCGGAGGCGCTCGTCTTCGAGGCCCCGAGGACGACACCGCGCACTACCTCGCCGCCGTCGACGTCGCCGTCGACCACCTCTCCACCCCGCAGTCTCCGGCCGCGCCGGGGTCGCCGTGCAGCTCGCCATGTCGCGCCTCGAGGACGAGCTTCGCCATCTCATGCTCCGACACTCGGTGCCGCTTGACGCCAGCGGCCTCTACTGCTCGCTCCGCCGCCTCTCCCTCGGCTCCATGGACGACCTCGACACCTCCTCCGAGTTCGATCCCGCCACCCCGCACAGCCAGGACGGCGGCGGCGGGCCGGACACCGCCCGCAGCGCCAGCATCGCGGGGAACAATCCCTTTGAAGACCAGGTGTTCGACCTCGTGCGCCCGGAGGCCGTCGATGAGATACGCGCCATTGCTGACCGGATGGTGCACGCAGGGTATGGCAGTGAGCTCGCGCAGGTGTACTGCGCCATCCGCCGTGACCTGCTTGATGAGTGTCTCACCGTGCTCGGTGTGGAACGGCTCAGCATCGATGAGGTGCAGCGCATCGAGTGGAAGCATCTGAATGACAAGATGAAGAAGTGGGTGCATGGGGTCAAGACAGTTGTTCGCTCCCTGCTCACTGGTGAGCGGCGGCTCTGTGACCTGGTTCTCGCTGCGTCTGATGAGCTCCGAGATGAGTGCTTTGTGGAGTCCACCAAGGGTTGCATCATGCAGATCCGTAACTTTGGGGATGCTGTCTCTGTGTGCACTCGCTCGCCGGAGAAGCTTTCCCGCATTCTTGACATGTATGAGGCGCTTGCTGAGGTGATCCCTGAACTGAGGGAGCTGTTCTTTGGGAGTTATGGGGATGATGTCATCCATGATTTGGAGGGGGTTCTTGAAAGGCTTGGTGATGCAGTCAAGGGTACCCTGCTTGAGTTTGGGAAGGTCTTACAGCAGGAGTCATCGCGGCGGCCGATGACGGCTGGTGAGATCCACCCAATGACACGTTATGTGATGAACTATCTTAGGCTGTTGGTTGTTTACAGTGACACACTTGACACACTTTTGGATGACAGTGGTGCTCCAGATGTAGATCATAATATTTTACATAATGGCACTGATGAGGATCAAGAGTATCTGAAGAGTTTGACCCCACTTGGACGCCGTTTGGTCAAACTGATATCTTACTTGGAGGCTAATCTGGATGAAAAATCTAAACTTTATGAGGATGGAGCGCTGCAGTGCATATTTTCCATGAATAACACACTCTACATTGTACAAAAGGTTAAGGACTCCGAGCTCGGGAGGATTTTAGGTGATCACTGGATACGGAGACGCCGTGGCAAGATTCGGCAAAATTCAAAGAGCTACCTTAGGGTTTCGTGGACCAAAGTTTTGTCTTACTTGAAGGATGACGGGCATGGCAGCAGTGGGAGTGGAAGTTTTGGCAGCAGTGGGAATTCAAGCTCTAGGATCAAAGAAAAATTTAAGAATTTCAACTTGGCCTTTGAGGAGATATACAGGAGCCAAACACTTTGGAAGGTGCCAGATCCTCAACTCCGAGAAGAACTCAAGATTTCTATATCTGAAAATGTGATCCCAGCTTATCGCGCTTTTACTGGAAGATATGGCAGTCTAGTTGATAGTGGAAGGAATTCTGGAAAATACATAAAGTACACTCCAGAGGATTTGGAGAATCACCTGTCTGATCTATTTGAAGGGTCACTAGGGTCTGCCAACCATTCCAGGAGAAGATGATAATTTCTTAAGATGGGATTTGGCTACAGGTATGCTTTTGGTACAAGGGACACCATATCGCCAAACTACTGTAGTTAATGTGTTGAACTGGTGGGGGTACCATATTACAATGTAATTCGAGATAGGACCCTCTTTGTTTTGCAATCAATATATGTGTAATACTAAATGATGTACATGTTCTTTTTGTCAGTATATTATTATATTTGCCTTTTTTATTGTCTGAGGCTCCAAGTCCAAGATATTGATTTTACAGTATCGAACATGATATAAGTGCAATTTTGGACTCGCATATTGCAAAAGACTTGGAATGTTTTGTCCTGAAATAAGAAGGGGATTTTGAGATTGCAAGCTTCTTTTGGAATAATGATGAAGTAAACCAGCCTCTTATGGAATCCTTGAAATATGAACTGTAGAAATGGACCAAATATATATATCTGTTTGATGAGTTATGTTTAAATAAGAAAAAATTCATCAGTTTGCTAGATGCCTGGCAGTAATCCTTTCCTATATATTATATACCCTTTTATGCTTGAACCCAAGTTCCGCTCCCTCTTGTTTGCATTCTCACCATACATGTTGGTCACATTGTTCTGTCAGCTGTTGTATTTTCTTTTTAGACAGTGTGTTCTAGGAGTATTGAAATGCTAACTCTTGAGGTACTGGGAATGCTAATGCTGTTAGGAAATCATGCCTGTTTCAGTATTTCAAGAAAGAAAAAGAAAAGATGGATAGTCCAAACGTTCCTTATGAATATAGTGCAAGATGAAGTGAATGTTAATCAGCAAGTTACTGCCCATCAGAAATTTAAAATGCCTTTTATGCTCAGCTATTGGCTTTATCTGTTCTCTTGCACACAATGACGATCATCATCAGCATGTACCAACTCAAATAAGGACATCCATCTTTTGATCATTAACATCTTCTAAGTTTCTGACTTGGTTTCTCCATGTAAATACACATCAACAAATGAATCTATCTTCTGGTCATACCTATCGAGTACAATGTGCCTGGTTGGAGAAAAAAAAATTTACGTGTGTTTGGCAGGGCTTTAGATCTTTGTAGAAATGTTTTGGATCCAGATTCTCCCAAGAAACGTTTCAGGTGATGAGTCAGAGTCATTTTGTGGAATCATTTGGCTGGTAGATTGTATTTTGATTCATAAGAGAAGAGGGGGCAAGAAACGGAATTGAATCTGGCGAAACCAGCCTCTGCAATGTCACTAGGACCATTCATACTGGAGAATAACTAGAAGTTTATGGGGAATACAACCCTTAAGGTTTGGCTGTCAGACTTTTCTGCGTGGCGGATACATGTTTCTAGGCAAGAAACTAGAGACATTTCTATGTTCAAACGTTTCTGGTTATTACCGTTTGGAAGTGATTCTCTGGTTCCAGCTGTTTGAGCACCAACAGTGCAAATTTAATCTTTTCTATTTGGCTATGAGTTGAATGTGTACGGTTTGTGACCTGATTACACAAGTTCGTCAAGTTCACTAAACCAAGGACACTTTGCTCAGCTTATTGATTCTCATTTCTTTTAAGGATTCGGATATTTCTTGAGTAAAGTTGTATTGACAACTGAGATTATAAACTGACTGCAACCGTATGCTGTAGCTGTACAGTGTACACTGATACCGAACTGTAATTTTTCAGAAGCTACATCTGTAGGTTAGTACCCCGTTGTGCTGCAAAGGTGACAAAAATATATGGATGTACCTTCTGTAGCGCGAGGATACTTTAGTTCACCCTATGTGATGTAGTGGACTCTACCAGCTGAATGATGAAGCTGCCTAGGTATATGACAAAGAAATAGTCTGACTCCAAGGTTAAAAACAAGATAAAATACATCTTCTCCCTCAGAATTTTGCTTTGCAACATGACAAAGCCGAATCTAGTGAACCGCATCTTTAGCAAGAAGGAAGTCACACAACAATTGTCATCATGAGAACGTGAAAAGAAACTCAGGTAAGTTCCCAAATTATTCAATGTACAACATTGCCATCCATCCATTAGAGCATTAGTTCTTTTCTCCATGTAGGCAATGGTCTGTTTACCTGAGAGCTAAGGCTGTGAAAAGGAATATACTAGAAGCAACCTTCAGAAGAGAATAGCTCAAAATGTACATTTGCACAGATATATCAGTGTGATTGGACGTGAAGCTGTGTCATACAGTGCTGTTTGCAGGCAGGGGAACAACACCATCAAAGAAATCCCCAAAGTAATGGCGCGGCTCATGCACCAGCTTGGAGATTATGTCCCTCAAGGTGATGACTCCCTCGGTATTCCCTTTGTCATCTACAACATAGATCCTGTGGATCTTCTCAGAGTCGAGCTTCAGTATGATGTCCTTAATTGTATCATCCTTTTTGCAAGTGATTACATCATGCAGCAACGGTGAGGCCTCATGTTGCTCCTGGAGATGGTGTCGAACAGCACTAAGGAAATCCTTTGTCGTGATTGACCTGTGTTACATTCAACAGCTCAAAGGGGTTCATATATAGCAATAATAGTTGCAGTGGTCTTCCTAATTCCTACAGTGCAGTTTAAAAGTGCATTTGGCATGATATGCAATAACAGCAGCAGAAATCTTTTTGTATTGTTTGCCAATCACAAGAAAGCCTATCGACAAGGGTGTACTAGGATTACAAACCTGTGCTCTTTGTATATCTTGGGGGCAGTTAAAAGATACTGGACATCTCTGATGCTAATATTACCAATTGCTTTTGCTCCACTTGTGTCCATGACTGGCAGGCCACCAACTCCCTTTTCCCTCATAAGTTGGAAAGCTTTCAGAACTGGCTGATCTTCATTTACCTGGAAAAGAGTAGGCCACAGTGACGTGTTTGTTTACATGAAGGTTTTGTCATCAGCATGGCTTTGATGAAATTGATCTTTCTTTACCTATTAATAACTTGAACTTGAGGCTTTTTTGAATTTATTAGAAAGGAAAAGCTGAAAGTGAAAATTTCTAACTAGATTTCCAATGTGGACAAGCAGAGGTCATTCGGAGGTACCTTGACAAGTTTCGATGGTTTCATGATAGGAAGCCCCAGTTCAGAGAGTTTCTTAGTTCCCCAGCTCTCAAACCAGGAGAGCCCAACACACTCTGCAAGCATGTGTACGACAGAGGATTGTGTGATAATGTTTTCGATCTTATCTCCTCCCACTTCTACAACTGGAAGGCTCTTCATTCTGTACTTGGACAGAAGCAGCAACATGGTAAGGAATGTGTCAGATGTCTGCAGTGCAAGAAATGGTGCCCAGCGGAAGCTCCCTGAGATATCGCCAACCTACACGGCCACAACTTATGTCAAGGATTGGTCCTCACTACAAGTCAATATAACTGTTTTAAAAATGGACCAAAAGAAGTTCACCTTTGTATTCTTGTAGAATTCAGAGTTAGTTAGGGTTTCAAAAAAGCTCCCACCAACCGACGCTGCTTCATCTGATTCAGAATCAGTAGCAGTTTCTACCCTCCCAGATGATGTCCTTCTGAAAGTGAAAGAACCCAGCCTAGAAACTAGATTGGAGACAGGTGAACCTGCTCCCGAACCAACCGTCCCATTAACAGCAGCATCAGACTGTTCCATGGCAGAAGAAGCAATCCATTTCAGAAGAATGAATGGGGCGAAAAGTATCAAATGTATAGTCAATAGTATAAAAAGGAAGTTATGTCATATTATAGGTCAATTCCTTTACACTACAGAGCTTAGTAAATATTTGGTATTTATTTGTTGTTTCTTAATGTTCTGAATCATACATAGTAGGGGGCATCCCTTACTATTATCCCATAAGAAAGGATTAAACAGGGGGCTAAATTTACAACAGATAAGAAAATTTACTCTGATCATAAAATCATGTTGTTTAGGACAACTTTATTCCAACCTTAAAAACTACAAACACCAATAACTTTTAAATTATTTAGTTTGAAAACATGTAAGTTACATGTGGGTTGTACTGAAAAATACTTGCAAAAATCTTTTGAAGGATGTTTGGTGAAAGATACTACACATCAAAGACTTTGCAAAGGCCTAACATGTTTTGACTGGAGGGAGTATTTTAACAGACTATAGAAGGTTAAACTGCAACAAATGATTCAATGGAAGTTCACTGTGCTTATATTCAGGAGCTTGCATGCAGTATAGCATTGAATTTAGTTTAGTCATTTATTTAAAAAAGGTGGTATCAAACTGAACAGAAATATATCAAATTATAACAATCCTGATTAGGAAAACCTGCAGTTGAACAACATATTCTAACATCATGTTAATCATTTACATCTACCCCCCTTACAAAATGAGAGGGAGGGAGGGAGCACTTCAATGCAATCGAGGTTACAAACCTGACTGAGTAACCACATGGCAACACCAGCAAATTCCACAATGCCGATGTATTTGTCCATCCAACTAGCGTCTTCTGGAGCCTCAACATTTCTTATAGGTGCACTCAAGATTTTGTTTTTGGATAATATTTCTACAGTTTCAGCAAGACTTGCATCTGAAGGAATCTCAATGACTGCATGGCAATAATAACATTTTACTTTTAGAACTGGAAATTATCGTGCATCATTCAAATCGTTGATGTAAAAAAATAGCACAGGTTATGAGGAACTTCTGGGCAAGATACTCAGGTATTCCAGTATCCAACGTAGATATCCAGTTCTAGCACAAGACGGAAATTTAAATCCAATAGTTCTAATCTTTTAGATTTGATGGTTTTGACTCGAGAATCCAAAACTAAGTCTCAAAATATATGTACAGAAGAAGATGAAAGTTATAACAGCAGGCTCAAGGAAGAATGCATTTTTAAATGAAAGTGGCAACCAATCACAAATTCACACACTTTTGGGAGTAACACAGATTGCGAATGTACTGGCCGTTCAGTTTTGCAGACTTAGACTTCTGTTTGAACCCAGTGACAGATTATGCTGACTTATCTTCAATGTGTAGTCAGTTCACCGTCTTATTCCCCAGATGAAGATAGCAAGTTCACAACTAAGAAAAAATATGATAATTTCTGAGCAAGCTGATAGTTATCCACATCAACCCGCACAGTGACACACATGATGATGACAAAGAAAGTGCTCCACGGCTCTTGCTTAGTTGGTCAAGAGATGAAAACGACCCCTCAACCACCAACACAGTACGTATTTTTGTTTCAAGTGTTAGAGCTCTACAGCATCACTGAACCAAGGAACTTAGGAAGGAAAAGAACAAGATATGTGTAATCTGATCTCAAGAGTAATCGTGTGACACTATTTTTTTTTTTTGAAAGGTAATCGTGTGACACCATCACTGTGTTAAGACTTAAGAACAGTTCAACAAGGTCCATGCATTTGGTTCAGAAGAGAAGACATGCCCACTGAGCTGATCACAGGAAGCATGGGAGAGAAGATTTCCACTACATCGTCCTTTGAAAAAAAAAAAAAAACAAGATGAGAGAACTGAAAAAAATACATGTCGGCTCCCTGGAGTGACAAGGACGGAAACGCGTTCTGTTGGAGCGGATCAGCACCACAGCGACAGATGAGCACGGGGGCTCCTGCTAACCCAACAGAAGTAGAATACAGACACAAATGCAATTGACACCGTAAGAAGAGAGCTGTTGGACTGAATCCAACAGCACACGAACTCTGATCTGATGCTTCACACAGAGGTTGCGTTTGGCTGCATCAAGACGATTTATTTATTTATTTATTTCGGTTGAACACACGCATCACGGCATCAAGAATTGAAGACCGTAGTACATACAGTAAGCAGGAGTACATACAGTAAGAGAGAAACAAGATTGTCACCGACCTTGCGACGGGTGTGTGCGCGGGAAGGACGCGACGGGGATATCCTGGAAGCAGGAGTTGAGCTTCTCCGACGGCGACAGCTGCGGCTCCGCCACCTCCCAGAGGTCCTCCACGCGGTGGCCGATCTCCGCCTCGGGGCTCCGCGGGCTCTCCATCGATCTCCTCCAACTCTCAACTCAACCCCGTGCCCTCTCTTCTCCTCCTCCTCCTCTTCTTCTTCTCCCTTGAGCCCTCTGAACCTCTCAGCGCTTGCAACTCGCAAGTGCTGCTCTGCTCCCACCTAGTAGCAGTAGGCTCTCTTGTTGTGATTTATTTCTATAGATAGATAGCTACGAGAAGCCAATCGCGGACGATGACGACGCGGAGCGAGCCGCCGCCTTGCTTTGCTTGGGCCACAGTGGAGTCTCTGCTCTGCGCTTGTCCACGTCAATGGAAGGGGGGGGGACGAACTCACCAAGGCGACCGGCGGGTGCCGCCGGTTCAATGGCCCTACGGGCCCGCCTGTCAGGTGCGGCTACGCTGAAGGTGTGGTCCACGTGTCAATCAAAGGATGGGCACGACGGGGAGAGTGTACTGCAGCTGGTTTCGCCTACTCCTGCTGAAGAAAACCGCTGCGGCACCAACAACACGACCCCATGTGATGATCGGGACGACGTGGCATCTACAATGTTCCAAGGGTTTTCGTTAAAAAAAAAAATGCACCGATGCACTCCATGATATACCATTACAAATGTCGGGAATCATTGATTACCGTGGCCAGGTTATAACAAACTGTTTTTCCTTAATGAAAAACTCGACTTTTTTTTTTGTACAAATGTCAGTTTTAACGCAACCCACTGCAAATGTTTGGACTCCTTTTTCCAACAATCGAAGCTACCAAAAAAACAAAACTTACTCATTTTTTTATTAAAAAAAATGAACTTAATACACATGTCTGTATCCGTACCTAGCTAGCAATGGTCCCTTGGAGTAACCCGGTGTACGGTATGGTGTGCGCCAAGAAGAATCTTGGGACTGAGGTGAGATGATGGGGCCAGCCTGGGGCACGTGGGCCATTGCAGCGTCATCGCGGCTGCTTAATGCTTATCCCCCTTCTCTTGTCTCATTAAATATCTCTCGTCCCTGCTGCATCCGTGTTCCCTGATTGTTGATGGACTTGAAGTCGGCAGGCAGCCTCGTTTGAGTTGGGCGCAGTGTAGCTGACGAGACGATCCGACACGCCCACTCAGCTTATTTCTATTTTCTTTCCATGACGGTGATCATGCACTTTCATAATGTCTTTTCCTTTCATACTTTATCTTAGGATAATTATAGTAGACAATCTAGTCTCCAAATCATACCAATCCAGTAAGGAGCAAGTTTATGCAAGTGGATACACAATGGTGTTTTTTTTTTGTTAGCTAACTATAACTACAATTAAACATATTTTAGTTCATTCCTCCCCTCACTCAAATAACATGAAACGTTATTATAGTTTATTTAAGCAAGTTTCTGGATCGATTCAATGATCCAAATTTATTAGGATTAGGAGTCTTGCATTCCTGCATAGGGCTCGTCGTTGCCACATTGTCTAGGTTCCGGTGGCAAGAAGACGACTCCATCCATGTTTAAAGTTTAAGCACATCTTTAGAACTAGTTTGTTTAGCTTCGGTGATGTTTGGCCTGGAGCTTATTGCCTTGCGATGAGTGTAATGATAATTATATTGAGGTCACTATTGCAAAAGCCAAATTTATCTGTTGAAGGCCAGTCTGTGGTTACTATTTGTCAGCGCAACACTGCTCATGTGTACTCCCTTTTGTGGGGACGGATATTATTCCGTATCGTCCTCGTCTTTGATGGTAGTGGAGAGAAAATCAAGTGTCGATCAAGGATTGGAGGTGTCGAGTGAATTGGTCGGACACTGCTTCTACGGCCGTACAGGAGCAGTTTATTTATTTTTAGATAAAGAGTAGTTTATTGGATTGCAATTGGGACACAACTATTTTGTTTCCTTCCAAAGAAGTCGTGATACCTACCTCGCTTTCATCGATCGTGCCGCCGGAGGAAATTAGCACTGGACCTGCTGGGCGCTGTCGCCGCGAGCTCACTTTAGTCATCCATGTCCACCACTCGCTGCGGTAATCGTTGGTGTGCGTGATAGACCACCGTGACCACTGACCACAAGGCCAAGAGGAGGAAGCACAACATGGACGATGCTCTTCCTCAAGAATTTACCGCTGCACGGTCGAATATCGCCGTCGACGCCGAGGGCGGCACCACAGAGCCCGCCGCGCGCACGGGTGGAGCGCACCGCAGTCATCAGAGGCGCGCGGCGGCGGCGGCGGCGGCGAAGAGAGCACGGAAGCTGGTGTCTCGTCGTTCAAGGACGACGACAAGGCATCATCATCTGTGGCCCCACCAGATTCCAGCAGGTTCATCCGCTTCAAGCAACCATCGTCGTCGCTCGTCATCGGCGGCGGCAACAGCGAACAACGTCCGGCCGCCGGCAACTCGTCAGGAGGCGGCCACTCCTCCTATTATGCCAACAATCACACAACTGCTGCGTCGAGCTCTTCTCCGATTCTTGTCTGGGAATCGGTTGCCCCGTCGTCGCAGTCTCCCCTTCCCAAGGCGATCGTGCCGCGGGAACCGGACGTGGACGCCGAGTGCTTTCGTCAGGGAGTGACGGCATTTGGGTCGTTGGACGTTGCCGGCCAACTAGCGGAGGTGAAGAAGTTCGCGGGCGTAGGGCAGCAACCCCAGCCCCAGCCGCTGCCAGAGGGAGGTGGCTTCTCGATCGACGTTCTCGTTCTGGCTCACGCCGGAACAGGTAGATGCTGACTTGGCGTACGTTTACGGCAAGGTTACGGCGGCTTCCGGAAGCGGGAAACTCTCGCGCCAGCACTGATACGTGTTAAATCTTCCGATCCATGTGTTTCTTTAATTTCGTTTTCGATTTCAATATATTCTGGCTGAATGAAACTGTCCTTTAATTTCGATTTCAATATATTTTGGCTGAAGGGAACTGTCGAATAATTTTATTGCCTGCAAAATTTTTTTTCTTCTCGGATTCTTTTGCTCGTGTGACCTGTAACTTCAATTTTTTTCCTTACGTGCACTACCACCACTATGAAAATAATTTTAGAAGGCGTGCCTAAATATTAACGGAGGCGGATAAATCGGGCAACAAAAAAATTTAGGCTATTGACCTTATATTTGTCCGTCTCTAAAAATCGATTTATAGGCTATTAGACAACAACCTCCAAAAATGGCCTTTTTATTTAACACAATCGCCTCCGTAAATCGATTTATGGAGATGGGCAACTTTAAAAGCCCACCTCTGAAAAAGTTGATAGCCGTCAATATATAAATACACGAAGTTAGGGTTTGGATATTTTTCTTCCTCTCACTCAGTTCCTCAGCTGAGCTGCACCGTCTACCCTCCCCCAGCCCTTTCCTCTACCCCAAGGGGCCCAAGCCCACCACTCCACTCCAAAAGTGGCGCTATTTATGGCCCGATGGTAAAACGCACTAGCATTGGACGACGTGTGCGCCCAGCGGTCTCCCTACTCCTCCGAGCTACTCCATGGATGGAGGCGCTCCCTCGGAGGCTAAAGTGCCCTCCTTCATTGACCTACTCCACCAGCGCCTGTGTCATCTAGTTTTGTGACCATGGCTACTAGATCCACCCCTCGTGGCTGGATCCACGCTTGTGGCGGGCGGATCTGCCACTAATGGTCGGATCTATGACCATGTTGTGCTCCTCCATGTGCTCCAATGGTGGCGATCTTGGATGGTGGTGGCGTGGCTGGGCTCGATGTTGGGCCGGCATGGGCTGGCGTTGGGCTTATTTTATTTTGATTTATAGAGGCGGGCAAAAGCATCCGCCTTCGAAATCACAGATTAACAGTGACCTTTCATTGGAGATGCTTGGAATGCCCGCCTCCATTAAAAAAATTGTACTAGTGTATTACAGAACTAACCTTCGGCGTCGGCCTATCATTATCGGTTGCTCATGGATTCCGAAAAATGGCTCGAGAGAAGAAAGAACTACCAACATATTTGAAATCTCATGTTTGGTTTTGGAAATTGATGACACACTTGTCGTGCTAATCCTTTGCTCTAAGTGTGACTTAAGAGATAGGATTACATGGATGACGTGGAGCATGATGATCATGAACATGGACGATGATGATGTACATGGTGGATCATCAAGCTCGGTGATCGGCTTGAGAGGAACCCGGGAGATCAAGGCAAAGATATTCTTGATAGGGTTTTCTTTCGGTGATCAAGACACGATAGAGCGTGTGATCACATTATAGGATAGATGGCCGACTATCAAGAGGGGATGCCGTGACAATCCTTTGGTGAAGTGCTTCTAGGTCGAATTGACTTGCATATTGCATTTAGGACATGAGAGCACTAACTTCGTTCTTGCCTAATCGATTGTCATGCTAACATAAATGATATCGTGATCATCTTCGACGTGTTGGCAACCGGCAAGAGGCGAAGCAAGGTTGAAGCAAAGGGCTTGGAAGATGAAGAACTTCGCGAACAGTTTTGTGGGACTCATTGGAATCCTCGGACTCAGAACCGGGCGGGTACATGCGTCCGGGGCATCCATGTTTTTCGGTTTGTGCTCGGCGAAATCACACCGGGAAGCATCTTGCTGACCGGGAATCATGCAACCGGAAGCACGAAGAACGCCGTTATCATGGGCGATGGCTATCTACGGCCCGGATGCCGCGGTCGGGCGAAATGCCTTCGGCCGGACCGGGTGGTCCGTCCGTCCAAAATCCTGGCCGGTCTTGCCCCAACGGCTCCATTTCGAGAGGGGGTCTTTAAATACTTGGATGGCCGGGTCTTTTACCCCTCTCTTGCACATTTGAACACTCCTACACATTTGTGAGCTTGTGAGACTCCCCTCCACTTATCTCTTCACTCTAACTTCGATTCTTGAGTGAGATTGAGAGAGATAGAAGTGCATTGCTTGATTGTCTTGCATCTAGAGGCACTTCATCCTTGGAGAATTTGCTTGGTTCTCTAGCGGCTTGGAGCAAGAGGCGGTGTTGAGCTCGATTGGAGCTTGTTCGAGGCCACACCGTGGTTTTGTGAGGGGTCGTTCCTTACCTTTCGCGAAATGAGCACTAGTGGATTGCTCGTGGCTTGTTTGATCCTCTCTTGTGATATGTGTGCTTGAGCTCCCACCGGGGATTTGGCACCATGCCATTAAGCTTAGCAACCGTCAAGTGAGTGTATCGCCACAACGGGGACTAGCGTCTTGCGGCAAGCTTCGTGAACCTCGGTGAAAAATCATCATGTCACTTGTGCTAGCTCGTTGGAGATTTCTTGTACACGGTGATTGACTTCAACCTCGACACTACACCGGTGGTATTGTATTCTAGCACCTCTTTGCTTTACCTTGATAGCATATCTTGTTAGGGTGCTAGTTAGTTACCTTGCTAGTTTGTGTAGCTTGAGTAGTTTGTTTAGTCTTGCTAGCTCCTAGAAGTTAAATTAGTTAGTCTCTTTGTTCACCTAGGAGTAATCTAGCAACATAGCCTTTGATTGTGCTTAGAGATCATATACAATTGACTTGTGGCTTGCCTAGCTAGATTGTAGCATCGCTTATTTAGCTTCACCATCTTATTTACTAATCCGGTTGCTTAGTGTTGTTGTAAGATTTTTTAATAGGCTATTCACCCCCCTCTAGCCATTAGGACCTTTCAATATTGTGAGGGGAATATTTCTACTCGATTAGAACTGCAGTCGTGCTCTAGGTACTCTTGATCTTTTTTCTAGTGCTAGGAGCTTCTCCTACCTTGAGTCCATTCTTGTACTTGCTTGTCCTACGGTCGTGAGAGCTTCATCATGTAATGGATCAAAAGATGTTGGGAAGAAATGGTAGGCACAACAGGTCAAAGTCCAAAATTGCTTACATGTAGGAGTAAGTAGAGGGGTAGAATCTCCAAAGGTAGTGAACATGGGATTAACAAATGAGATGATATTGTTGGTCTTACTCTTGGTTTTAGGTGTGGGTGTCACTTTGGCTTTGTACACCAGCTTCTTTGTTTTGGTCATCCTAGCCGTTGATCTGAATGAGCTATCTTCATGATAGGAGCCTCTCTAGCCCATGGAATCGGAGCCACCTTCATGATTGGTTTCAGGTATGACTTGTTACAGTGTAGGTGGGTGAGTGTGGTGGAAGAGCAAGGGGATCTAAACTTCTTGCTTCCTATTGAAGAAGAGGGCATTTGAACAAAATATGCCCACACTTGTTGTAGCGCCAATAGCGAGTTGGGATATCTATAACCATGCACCTAGTGACCTTTTGCTCGGCAATTGAAGCATTTTCCAATAGTGTGGTTCTGAAATAGATCCTTTCCTCAATTGGATTTGGTCAAAAACTTGGTCCGATCGAGGATCTTGATTATTGCCTCTCCTTTTGCCACCAATAGGTGGATTTAACATCTATCCATCTCCCCTTCATTGCATGGTTTCTGGACTCGACTTGGAGACTCTTTGATTTCTATGCATTCTCCTCGAGCTTTGCGAAGCCGCGTTGATGTGTGCAACTTCACATTAAAGGTGGAGGTTGTTGGTTTAGATGACGAGATCGAATGCAAGGCCCCATTTACGCTTTGCCTTTTCCTTCTTAGGGTACCTTGCTTGTGTTGTCTCGAGTTACCGAGAATGCTCTATGGCTAGCTTGAATGCTTGCAACATTGAAGTCATCTAAGCTTGGGCCGTCAATCCATTCTTAACCGGAGATTCATCCAGGGAGGTTGGGTGTGACCACACGAATCCAATTGGGGGAGGTGGAAGGGGGTGAATCCCCATTACTCCTTTCTTGAGCTTGAATCAGACCTTTGCCCCGCCTCTAACTTGTCTGTAGATGGTGCAAGAACTACAGTTTTTCCGGTGTGTTTTCAAGGTGTTCACTTCCTCCTCTTGCAACAAGGTCCTAAGATCTCGTGCTTGTTCTTCGAGGATTTGGGTTTGTAGATATGAAAGCAGATGTTACTTGGGATTTCACTCCTGACATGAGGGATTTAAGTTGGGTCCATTGTGAGGCTTTTTGTTTTGGGCTCTTTGAACTTTGGTGGGCGCCACCAAGGGACAACTTCAACTCGGCAGCTCAAGTGGTACACAAGATCCGAGGTTGGGTTGGTAGGATTTGTGCTTGGGGGCTTAGGTCGATAATTCTTCAATTTGAGTTTTTAACATTTTTTTTTCTATCTGCGCTTATCGGTTTCTTTTCCATGCTCGACCATTACTTGATGCAAAGGACGAATTTTGTTCGTGAAACTTAACCCTATCATTTAATGGTGCTGACGTGGCGTCATTTCCAGCAAGATTCGCCCATGTGCTAAACTTTGTTAGCCGGGGCCAGTCTTTACGGCGGAGGAAGACGTGTCGGTGAACAAACACAGATGCAAGAGTTTGGAGTTGGGCGTGCAACAATGATCTGTTGTGTATCGTGTCTGCTTTGATCGTACAGGCCGGCGTACAGCTATACGGTGTGCTTTGGACCAAAAGCAGAGTGCCAAACAGAGCACTTTTGTTTTTCATGAATGTGTAGTCACCAGTCCATGTCTTCTTCGTGCACGATGCTATCTTTTGTTCGAGGCCTACTGGAACAGCCATATAGATATTGCGTTCGTTGTCTGTGATTAAACTGACTAGATCGTTAATTTCCTTTCAGAAAAAGAGCATAGTAGAGATGTGATTACTGTTGCTGTGATCAAGTTGCTGTGATCACTGTTCATAATTAAAAAGCGTAGATATTTAGCTGACCTTTTCGAAAGAAATCGATATATGAGAATGAGATGTGACAAGACACGCAGAAGATGATCGTGTCTTAATAAATCTGGTGTCCAATTCACATACTCGGTTTCTTTTACGCTTTATTGAGTTTTTTTTTAGAATCATTTTATTGAGTTCTTTTGGAAAGGTTAAGCACATGCTCCCCCAAAGAACAAAAGAACATGATGATCAGTCAAAGTACAATTTCCATCATCCCTTCCCTCTACTTAAACCCTGGATCAAGAAAAGCATCTTCATCTCCAATGCCACCTTTATTAATCCCTTCTACTTACATGCATGTAATTTTTCGATCGATCTCCAAGTTATTCAATCATACAGCTAGAGCTAGCCATGGAAGATCAGAGCGGCAAATCGATCAAAGCAGTAGCAGCTAGCAGCAGCACGGATGGATCGGATGATGCCGATCGAGATGTGATTTTTCATTATGGATCGTCAGGTGCTCCTCTCGAGCATCTCCAACAATCGCTTGAACGAGTCGAGCTTCTGCAGCTTGAGCTGGCGGTGCATGCGGCGGATGAAGACGTCGGCGACGTTGTCGATCTGGTCCTCGAGGCTGAACTCGGCGCCCTCGCCGCTGGCGTCGCGCATGACGTCGATGACCGACCCCGGCGCGTTCACCAGCTCGTCGTCCTCGTCGTCCTCTTCGGCGAACAGCGAGTGGGTCAGGTAGTCGTCGCTGTCCTCCTGCTCCTGCGACGGCTCCACCTCGTGGGCACCGAGCTCCGAAGAGAAGCTGTAGTAGCTCGGGGGCTGGTAGAGCACGATGGCCTTCCTGCCGTCTTCGCCGTCACTGTCGCCGCGCTGCTGGCCGCCGCCGCCGCCGCCGCCGTCCTTGTTGTTGTTGTTGCCGCCGTCGTCTGCCGCCTCCTGCTGCTGCCCCATGATGGCGTGGATCTTGTGGTTGATGGCCGTCATGAGCAGCTTCTTGTTGCGGAGGATGCCGAAGATGAGGAGGCGCGTCTTGAGCGCGCTCGTCTTGACGCGCACCGCCGTGGACTTGGACTTGACCGCCGCCACGATCGTCGACACCATCTGCTTCAGCTTCAAGAACGTCGAAGCCTGCTTGCTCTTCATCTTGTTTGCCTGCTTGCAACAGCTACTTCAGCTGTGTGTGTATGTACGTATGTAAGGGTAGTAATCACAGTAGTATGTGTGTGTTGTTGGATGGTTGGACATGGAGTTTGGCCAGTGGGACGCCATGGGTTTATATAGAGGTCGCGCCCGGGCAGGGGCAAAGGGCCAGGAGGAGGAGGAGGTCACCAAGTGGGCTTGCGTTGCATGTGCTACCAGAAGCTTCAGGGTTACACCGGAACCAAAAGCAACCAAATTAACATGACACGGCTAAGCAATGGGGGCGCGAAAACAGAGGAAAATATAATGCCGGCCGGGCGTAACAAAGGTTGGCGAAAGCAAGAAAAGCGGCCGTAACAATAGTGACTAAAGGTGGCATGCATGCATGCATGCAAAAAGCTAGCACAAAGAGTAAAAGTTGATGGATGCCGTCGTGTCTGTGTGTGCGTTGGTTCTTCAGAAAATAAACGGGGGCCTGGGTGGCATCAAATATCATGCATGGTCTCAGTTGGCAAAAACCTCAAAAAGCGCTCAACAGATTTTTCTTTTTTCGATGTCCTTGCTTCTTTGGTTTGTTCTTGTCAATTACGGGGAGGCGTTCATTATATATTTATATAAATATTTTATATTAGAGGTCCCTTTGAAAAGAGAAACTATTTATATTGTCACATGTTCAATATGAAGCAAATGAAACCGCAGAGCTTTGTCACGCTGCTACTTTACATGCTTGATATGCATGGCAATTCCTTGCACGGGCAAAAAGAAAAAAAAAACATACACGAGAAATATAATGCAATCGCAGTGGCAGAGGTTTGTTGCTAATTAGCCAGATTTACCACAGTTGAAGCAAGGAGCAGAAAAATATAACCATAGATGGAGCCATCTCTTTACCCTACTGCAACTGAATTGAATAATCACTCTCTACCAGTCACTCTTTCACTAGCCGGACCCTTTCTTTTTCTTTGACCGAAATAAAGGTAGCACGCAGACGTAGAGGCAGTAGTGGTTTCCAACCTGCGATATATGCAGGCGCTGGCTGGCCTGCACAAGGCCGCCCTAACGTCCAGTGCCAATGCCAGTGCACGCACACGGTACAGGGAAAGCCTTCGCCGCTAAGGCTTCTGTGCCCGCCAGCATCGCTGGTAAGTTTCCACGTGCTGTCCGGAAGCCCGCGCGCAGCCGCCGGGCGCCGGCCTCCGTAGGTGGTCACGCACGCAGCGGCAGCGGCGCACAGCCTTTCCCACTGGCCACTGCGGCAAGTGGCATCCAGTGGCGTAGCCCATTTTGGGGCATCCTTCCCGGCACACACAGGAAAAGATCATAGCAGTTTATGTAAGACGTACGGACGCACCGGCCTCGTCTATTCCTTAGCCCTGTTTGGATGCTTCCACATTCTTTAAATCCTTGGAATGCAAGTACTTCCGTTCCACAATACTTGCGATTCTTTTAACTCATATAAATTGTGTTTGACTACTCTTTTATTCAAAATTTTTATGTAAATTATAAAACAAACAAAACGTCATTACAATATCTTTAGTGATTTAATAAGTCATAACAAAAGTGGTAATATTTATTAAAAAAAAGTTGAATAAGGCGAGAGGTCAAACACGGTTTATATGAGTCAAAAGAATTGCAAGTATTGTGGAACGGAGGGAGTAATTTTACACCTCTGAAAATGGCTGTTTACCACCTGAATGTCAACAGAGCGATAGATCACACATTGAACCGCTTCAATCGATAGCAGAGAGAAATCATATGGGTAGCAACCGAGCAGCCAGAACACAAATGTTAAGGAGTTTTTAGCCGCGAGCCACACTTTTTAAGTTTGATCAAGTTTTGATGGGTGTTTCATGTTTAGTTGCCGATTGAACTTAGGCAGGGATATATTTTTGGCTCCACATGTCATAAAGTATAAAGTATGATAACATGGCGAGGTGTGGCTCCAAAAATTTTTGTCACTTTTTTTTAGCTTTGGCACACTTAATTGCATAAACTTAGTTACGGTAATTTTTTTTGAGAAAATAGTTACGGTAATTTATGGTTGCCAACCAAAGAACCACTATTATGATAACTATTGAAGAAATAGACGAACCAGGGCCAGACGATCTCGTCGCCTAGCCAGTTTGCCGCAATCTCCATGCCACACGACCACGATGTTTATTTGGATTACAGTCCATCACCGGTCCCTAAACTTGTAGCGTTGTGTCCTCCCAGTCCCTAAACTCACAAATCGGCCATTTAGGTCCTCAAACTTGTTCGGTTGTGTCATCTCGGTCCCTAAACATGCAAATCACCCGTTTAGATCCTCAAACTTGTTTAGTTGTGTCATTCTGATCCCTAAACCTAGTTTTGAGTCCGTCTGAGTCAACACAAGGCGATATAAAAACTTTATATCAAAAAAAGTAATCCATAACTTTTTCATACGAACTTGAATGAAGACAAACTTCATATCAAAATTTAGCCCTCGACATGATCTACAACTTTCTAGTCAAAAAGTTTATTATTTGAACTCATTTAGTGTCTCCAAGTTTAGTTTTAAATTTTTTTTAAATTTATATACTTACAACAACATTTTATGGGCATAAACGTTTTTAATAAAAAAAAATTAACTACAAAGTTGTAGATCGCATGGAAGGCTACAATGTTAATATAAAGTTTGTCTTCATTCGAGTTAATATAGAAAGTTATGAATTATTTTTTATATAAAGTTTTTAGATTGTCGTGTTTTCACCTAGATGAGACTTGAAACCAAGTTTAGAGACTAGGACGACACAACTGAATAAGTTTGATGACCTAAATGGGTGATTTGTAAGTCTAAGGACCAGGATGACACAAAAATAACAAGTTTAAGGACCTAAATGGTCGATTTTTGAGTTTAGGGATCGGGATGACACATCACTACAAGTTTAGAGATTGGTGATGGACTTTACTCTCTATTTGTGACCCTAGAGTATTGATACAGTGTCCTATAGCTTATAGGTTGGCATCGGAAGATCAAATTGTGGTTTACATTTCCGTCGGATGTTGACACAACTTTCATAATAGTAACAACTACGAGTTCATTGCCCTTCACACAACCTCGACTTAGATTCAGGGTAGTTCAAGCATACAATAGATGGAGATTGTTGATGCAGAATGAGGTCAGCAATGTGAATTGAGGTAGGGGTTGGAGAGATTGGGCATCAACAACAATAGAACAGAGTAGTGTGGCGAAGCCAAGAAAAATAGCAACCAAGTTCAGTACTCACACCAACTGGATTTGGTACTCACACTATTGAGTGCTAATTTTTTAGGTCCTATAATATAATACCATGCACAATATCAAGTTCATAATATAACAATGCATATTGTAACAAAATAAGGTTTTGCAAGAGTTACCTCATACATTTTCCCTACGACTACGATCCTCCATCTTATGAAAACAAACTATTACATTCAATTGGAATTGTGAACGGAAACTCCGGTTCCATGAAGCATATGATACAATCATTCATAAATCTATCTCCAATATTGTCTTCACGATTTTCATTGTTAAAAAGAGCCTCTCCACCGAAGCTGCGACAATAGGAAGAACCAGTGCTTGAGAAGCCAAAACCCAAATGTTTTTTTTTTTCCTTATGTTATTTTACAATTGGTCGCCTAAGTAATTTGATCTTCTCCTCCTATCCGCAGAATCATACGGAAGCTCGTCAAAATTTACCTCATTTCGTGATATCCATGAAGTGTACTGAACAATATAGTTTACATCTTGAGATTAGAGGACCGGATATCCATGAAGTGTACACATACATAATATTTGTTTGATGTACTAAACAACTTGAGATTAGAGCACGAGTGGCGGTCTGGCCAGGGGGCGACGCTGCGCCACATGAGATTTGTGATGCGTTGTCGATACGGTCGAAAAGGGTGCGCACGACGATAGATCGGAGACAATCTAGAAAGGCATCTTGCATATGTTTTTTCATTGAGAACTACACAGTACAACTCTAACACCCGCAACATGTATGCACACTCATCTCTATGAATACACGATGAAAATCGGCCTAGATGGATCAGATAGCAGAAAAATTTAGTGGGGTCGTACCCGACCAAAACTTGATCGCCATAAGGATTTACGGCCAAACCGTCGGTGTCATCAGACCTCTACGGATGAATGTGGCTTTGCCACCAGAACAAAGCGATGGAGGAGAGCACAACTTCCGTTGTTTTTTCTAGTGTGGGTAGAAGAGGTGATTATATTTTATCGGGTTTACAAGCTTGTTACTCTTGTAAATTGATTTCAAATACTCTCTAAATCATTGTTGACTTCATCACCAATCCTTTCATCCTCTTGCTATTGCTCCTCCTCCCGTTCGTAAGAACCCATATCGAAGTCATTGTTTAGACGGGCCTACTGAAACCACCTAGAATCATTGGCTGCCATTAGAGAGGAATGAAGTTGGTCCTATGTCAACTAACCATCCAAATCCATCTTCCCCGATGTTGTGTCCTCCATTGATGTTCATCACCTCCAACGTTATTAAGATAGGATTTGTACAAAAATCAAGATAGGATTTACTTGTACTAGGAAGCGACAAACCATTGGGGTTTAGCCAAACCTAGTCCAGGTGGCGACCCTTGGGGGAATTCACCGAAGCCTTGGTGAACGCGCCCCCTTCATGGAGCAAACTTTCCTGGCAAACACCTCGATGGGGATGAGGGACAGATGGCGGTGGCAGAGCAAGAGAGGGAGGACGAGGGAGTAATAATAGAGAGGAAGGGAGAGAGGTCTGAGTGCGGGCCAAGGTGGAGCAGGAGCGGGCCTAGGATTTTGGGATTGAGTATTCAAAATTGTGAAAGAGTGATTTTTTTGGCAACCTAAAGTATAGACTCGTAGCACAGAAATAAGTACCACAGTCATAAAAGTGACTATAATTTCTTTCACTTGCTGTTATTTTTCTATTTTTAATGTATATACATATGTTATACATTATGTATATCAATTTTTTGTCAAAAATTTTGGGTATTCAACTGAATACCCATGAATACTAGTAGGTCCCTCATCTACCTAGAGCAAGGTGGCATTCAAAAGAACCATGAGACTTGGCGCGACCATTTTTAAACGGCCAAACAAGTTATTTGTTTGGAGACACACGCCGATGGTTTGGGGCACGATCGCATTAGGTCCGATCAAACCTCGCGGTCGGCGTAGGTCAACCAGAACTTCCCTCTCCAGTCACTCATCCACACCATCTAATTTGCATCCAACGGTGACACCATGAGAAACACCGGAAGAAAGGGAGAGAGAGGAAGGGAGGGAGGGAGACGGCGACCTCGACGACGCGTTGTGTAACTCCCTGGCCCCGACGTACTGATGTGATAGGATCCCGGAGTTGATGACAAGGTGATGACACGCGAGTCGCGCGGGTCATGTCCTCACTAATCGGCAAAGGTGGCAATCCAACACGTCATGAGACTTGGCGCGACAGCTGGTTTTGTGGACTAGGCGGCCAAACAAGTTATTTGTTTTTTATTAAAAAATAAACCGTGTTATATTATTTATAAAAACACAGTATTAAAAGATTAATAAAAATAAAAAATGGCCACGGGCACGATCGCATTAGGTCCGATCAAACCTCGCGGTCGGAGTAGCCAACCGGTCTCGTATCGGCCTCGTCTCTCCCTCCCTACCCAGCCGGCCGCCGAGCCAGCCCGATCCTGTCTAAGCCGCTCGCCGCGCCGGGCCCGATCCGCCGCACCGTCGGCCCGACATGTACCAGTGGCGCAAGTTCGAGTTCTTCGAGGAGAAGTCGGCCGGCCGCGGCGGCGGCGGGGGTCAGCCGCCTCCGTCCCTGCCGAGATCGCCGGCCGCGTCACCTGCTGCTCGGGCGGCCGGGGCCGCGTCGCGGTGGGGTGCGACGACGGCACCGTGGGCCTCCTCGACCGCGGGTTCCGCCTCTCCTATGGTTTCCAGGCCTACGCCTCCTCCGTCCTCTTCCTCCAGCAGCTCAAGGTACGCCCAGAACCCTTTTAGCGCATCTGAAGCAGCGGCGTTCGCGGTCACCTCGCAAATTTATGCAACTTGTCGTCAAATTACCGGTTAGGTCACTAGTTAGTGGTTACTACAACTGGATCATGTGTAACTCACTCGATTGGGTGCATCAGAAACAAAAATTAGTTGTTTCTTCTTACTACATGAAATTCAGCTGCTAGGTATGACAAGCCATAGGACTTTTACCAATCTTCAATGGCCACCTCAGTCATGTACTGTGTCTGAGTAAGCAATGCCACGTTCCTGAAATTGGACTAAAATCTTGTTGGATCAGTTTTTTTTGCCAACTTTTAGGACCAGTTATTTCTGTTATTATGTCCTATCAAATTCTCTACTCTATGGTGAAAAAAACTTGGTTCAATTGGGGTATCAGTACCATTTATCATTTGCTAATTGAGATCTACATATTGCCCCATGCTGCTGTGTCAAACATTTATTCACACTGTACAGTTTTATTGTAATAACTACAGCTACATAATGAACCTAATTAACAACTTATATTGGTCTGTTTGATCAGCAAAGAAATGTTCTTGTCACGGTTGGAGACGATGACCAGTCATCTTCTCAGTCATCGGCAATCTGTCTAAAGGTTTTTGACCTCGATAAAGTACAAGAAGAAGGATCAAGTACAACAACTCCTTTCTGTGTTCAAATTTTACGGGTCTTCACTGATCAATTTCCTCAAGCAAAGGTAAATTCTCTCTCTCTCTCTTTTTTTTTTCATTTTCATCCACATCCTATGTATGTCGTATTATCTGTTGTTATAATAATTTGTATATATGATGCCGATTGTAACATCTGATTTAAGTGTAATTGGCATATTTTGCTGTGATTTGCAGATTACATCATTTATGGTTCTGGAAGAAGCACCACCCATACTGTTGATTGCCATTGGACTGGACAATGGTTTCATTTATTGCATCAAAGGTGACATTGCACGTGAGCGCATTACACGTTTCAAGTTGCAAGTTGAGGCTGCTTCAGATGGCACCACTAGTTTGCCTATTACTGGTCTTGGTTTCCGAGTTGAAGGGCAAGCACACCAGCTCTTTTCTGTAACTCCTGGCTCTGTAACCCTGTTCAGCTTGCATGTTCAACCACCAAGGAGGCAAACACTTGATCAGATTGGTTGTCAGACCAATGCTGTAGCAATGAGTGACCGTATGGTAAGGATGGATTTGGGCACATTCAACCTGTTTTCTTTTATTCAGTCCTACGTCAGACCAATGCTGTAGCAATGAGTGAAGGATGGATTTGGGCACATTCAACTTTTTTTTTTTTATAATTATTCAATTGGGTAGCCTATATTGTAGTTATTCAGCAAAACTTTTTTTTGGAAAACCTTAGCTGGTTTAGTTAAACTGATTAAACGTTTCTTAGCATGTATTTGACTACTACGGTCATGCATATGTTGCTCTCATACATTTGCATTTTGTATTCAGAATTATCTCAATGAACTGCAAACCTTACATATTTGATGTTCACCAAGCAGGACTTGATTATTGGTAGACCTGAAGCTGTATATTTCTATGAAGTTGATGGTAGAGGCCCTTGCTGGGCATTTGATGGTGAGAAAAAGTTTGTAGGTTGGTTTCGAGGTTATTTGCTCTGCATCATTGAAGATCAGAGGACACAGAAGAGCACCCTTAATGTTTATGATCTTAAGAATCGGTTGATTGCACATAGCATGCCTGTGGGGGATGTTTCACACTTGGTATGTGAGTGGGGTTATATTATTCTCATAATGGCAGACAAAAAGATTCTGTGCATTGGAGAGAAAGACATGGAAAGTAAGCTTGATATGTTGTTCAAGAAAAATCTTTATACAGTTGCAATCAATCTTGTACAAAGTCAGCAGGCTGATCCTGCTTCCACTGCTGAGGTGCTGCGGAAGTATGGTGACCATCTGTATGGAAAACAGGAATATGATGAGGCTATGTCCCAGTATATCCACACTATTGGTCATCTTGAACCATCATATGTTATACAGAAGTTCCTAGATGCAAAGCGCATTTACAACCTAACAAATTATTTAGAGAAGTTACATGATCGAGGGTTAGCATCCAAAGACCATACCACCCTTCTGTTGAACTGCTATACCAAATTGAAAGATGTGGAGAAACTTAACCATTTCATTAAAGATGAAGATGGGGTAGGTGAGATCAAGTTTGATGTGGAAACTGCCATAAGAGTATGTCGCGCAGCTGGATATCATGAACATGCTATGTTTGTGGCAAAAAAGGCTGGGAGGCACGAGTTATACCTGAAGATTTTACTTGAGGATCTTGGTAGATATGACGAGGCACTGCAATATATATCTGGCCTCGAGGCAAATCAAGCAGGTCTTACTGTAAAAGAATATGGGAAAATTCTTGTGGAACATAGACCTGCTGAAACAGTTGAAATACTGTTAAGGCTCTGTACAGATGTTGGAGATCCTACGACGAGAAGAGGTTCAAACAGTATGCGCTTGCTTATGATACCATCCCCAATGGACTTTGTGAATATATTTGTGCACAGCCCACAATATCTGATGGAATTTCTGGAAAATTATATCAAAGCAGTGACGGACTCACCTGCGCAAACAGAAATTCACAACACCCTTTTGGAGCTCTATATTTCAAATGATTTGAGCTTCCCGTCTATCTCTCAGGAAAATGAATATGAGAATCACTATATCAAAGAAACAAAAGGTAAAGAAACTGCTAATGGCTATGGATCAGGAATAAAGGAAAAAGCTGATCTTGGAAAAGAAGATCCTAAAATAGCAAAGAATATTGTGGATAGGAGAAGGAAAGGGCTTGCGTTACTCAAGTCTGCTTGGACATCTGAGATGGAAGATCCTTTGTATGATGTTGATCTTGCTCTCATTCTTTGTAATACTAATGCATTCAAAGATGGGTTGCTCTTTCTGTATGAGAAACTTAAACTTTACAAAGAGGTTATTAGTTGCTACAAGCAAGCACATGATCATCAAGGTTTAATTGCATGTTGCAAGAAGTTGGGGGACTCGTCTCAAGGAGGGGATCCTTCTCTGTGGGGTGATCTATTGAAGTATTTTGGGGAGCTCGGGGAAGATTGTTCTAAAGAAGTTAAAGAGGTTTTGACCTACATTGAGAAGGAGGATGTTGTTCCTCCCATCGTTGTGCTACAGACACTATCAAAAAACCCGTGCTTGACACTCTCAGTCGTCAAAGATTACATTGCTCGCAAGCTTGAGCAAGAATCAAAGCTAATTGAAGATGATAGAAAATCCATTGATAAGTATCAGGTTAGTAACTTGTGAAGTCATTGCAGTATCTATTTCCCATTGCTATGCTTAGTTTTTTTTTTTATCATACTTAGGAGTAGGCATTAGTATTGCTTGGTTCGTTAACAAATATAAGATGAAAAAAAGTAATATTTAGATATAGTACAAAGCAGACTCAATTTAAAATTAGTACATGGGAAATTGGTGTTAAGCTGTTTGTTTTAACAAATTATACGAACCTTGTTAGGTGATGTTAGTGATGCTACTTGAGATATAGTTCTTTAAATTGTTCTCCCCCTTGTACGCTTAAATTGTGAGTTACTGAACATTGCGGCTGGAGGTAGCACAGCATGCAGCAGTTATTCTCAGTGTACTACCAGGCCCCTTTACATGTGATGAACCCTATGTATGGTGGCACCTGAACATATTTCTGCACTAACTGGGTTTTCCTTTGATAGGTAAAGGGTTTGTATTGGGACATGTCTCCCAGTTCACTTAATTTTGGCAGTTGTCTTTTGCATACCATGCCCTATTGTGAATCTTATTTAAGATAGTGTTAGTTCTTTTTCACTTTTATGAAATCATGCATCATAATGTGAATAGCCAGCTGTTCATACTTTTTTTAGAACATTGACATTTTTTCTAATATATGCTAATTATTCTCATGTCAAGAGTGGTTAGGTTAATATGGACAAATATTGTAGAATATAGCTTCCAGTTGATATATGCTGCCACTTAGGCTCAAACAAGGGTGCTAGGCTACTAGGAAGTTGTGTCTACCTTAAGGGTTTGTAGTCCCCTCTCCTAAGACAGGCAGGGGAGTTCTCTCGAAGTGGAGTATGCCATTGAAATAAGAACATATCTGGTTACATTTTGTTTCCATGGTAGCAATGAAATTCTTGAACTTAACAACTATCAGCACTAGAGTTTCACTTGAATAGAATTAATATTGGTAAGGGCATCCGGGGTGTGCAGGATTCATCGGTCTTAAGGATGACATGGATTGCTTGAGATCACCCTCATACATACCAGCATCGATCTTAAGCCAAAAAAGCTTGTGACTCATCCTTAAGCTAGAGACCCGACCATAGCAAATAAACAAATCGCGAGCAAAGAAGTCGTGCTGTGCAACCTGCAGTGGCGTTGCAACCAATGGGGAACGGAGAGCAGAGAAAAGTTTGAAGCGGTGGTAGATACACAAGTTTTTTTTTTATTCCTAGAGGAGCCCACCTAAAGGTCTGGTGGTGGTTTTAACACAACGAAGGCAGCTCTTGTCTTTGGTGGGGCCCACGTTAATGTTCAAGTCAGCACTACACACTCCTGATGCCCTAATGCAGATTGATCAAGTATTATAAACTGACATTCCTATAACAAGCACACTAACAAGTATTTTTTGTTCTATTTCTTGTGATTAAAAGATTGGATATCATAACTTTCTTAGATGTAGTATTATTTATTAGCAGATGTTTGACATTCTTGTAAGAATGAGTCTGCGTCAATTGAGATAAGGAACATGCTGTGAAACAATACCATTTTTTTTGCAGGGGGAGACAGAGTTGATGAAAAGGGAGATAGAAGATCTCAAGACAAATGCGAAGGTTTTCCAACTGAGCAAGTGTAGTGCGTGCACTTTCACCCTTGATCTGCCCGCTGTCCATTTCATGTGCATGCACTCGTTCCATCTTCGCTGCCTTGGGGACAATGAAAAAGAATGCCCAGAATGTGCACCTGAATATAGATCTGTTATGGAGGCAAAGCAGAAGCTAGAACAAAACGCTAGGGACCATGATCTCTTTTTCAGGCAATTGAGGGGTTCGAAGGATGGCTTTTCTGTCATTGCAGACTATTTTAGCAAGGGCATAGTGAGCAAGACAACTGTACCACCTGAGAACGGACGATAGGGAAGGACCACTGGTACCATGTTGCCTTGTACAGCATTTATATGGTGTCATTTCCCTTTCTTGTCAATTGATGATATGTGAGTGTGTTTCTGCGTTCATCAATTGTAGCAGGAAGTACAGATAGCAAAGCTTCTTTCATGTACCGGGTTATCTGGCATGTTTCATCCTTGCCGTGAGGTTTTTTTTTTCTCTTCGATTTGGCATTGTAAATACTCATTTCCGGCAGTCCCTTAGCCCAAATGGTTTTGCATAGACATCGCTGCAGTTTCCAGCATTCAGTTTTGAATGTTTGGCTCGTGCCCTGTGTTTGAAAGCAGAAGTATGGATCATGTTTTTGTATATTCAGCAATATTGCATCAATCTGGTTTTGTATCATTTCGCCATTTCGTCATACTTTGTTGCTAACATTGATCCTACTATCTGCGACATACATTTCGCGAACAATTACAAATATGACAAATTTCTTAAACGCTGCTGCTTTCGCTCCTGGCTTACTGCTATGCGAGCTATGAACATTCCTGAGTTACTATTTGCAGTTGCAGCTTGATTGCCCCTGCTACAGAATACAGAGTAGCGCATGTGCTGGAAGTACGCCGGTCACAGGATCACACGATTGAGTGTTCCCTTCGTCCGGAACGCTCTACAGAAAATTGCGTTATGCGTTGCATGATTCATCTGAACCCTGATCAAAGCTTCAACTAATGCTGGCCCCATTGGAACATGGAGATGTTCCGCAGGAATAAAAGTAGTAGTATGTATTAGGGAAAAAGAAAACACTATGGATTGAAGCAGGGGACAGGAGAGAATGGCAAGACATGTAGGATCATATGCGGCTAGATGGTGGTAGTATGGGTATTCGTGGGCACTTCTCCTGCTTACCGTAAAGATTGTAACATACTCCCCCTATCCTAAATCATAAGTCACTTTGATTTTTTTATTTATCCATTTTCGTATCTAGATGTATAGTAAAATAGATGTACCAAAAAGTTAAAGCGACTTATAATTTGAAATGGTGGAAGTAGAAGTTTGTCAATTAGCAAACTTAGCGTATTTTAGTTAGTCTCCAGCGTACCGTGAAGATTATAACAAACCTAAATACATATAATTTAGTTTGTTAGACTTATTGTGATGGTTACTATGTACTCAAAGGACTTGAACCCCACACTTAGGACAAGTGTTCGGTTTATTTTTGCTAATGTTTATTCTAGCTCACGTGTTTGTCAATAATAAGATATTTGATGAGTTCGTCAATCTTAAGCTTTTTTCCGAAGCAACACAATCCTGAACTGTGGACCTAGCTGGTATTTTTAGAAGTTCATATGGTAGAGTGTATGTGCATGATTTATAGAGATATCAATGGACGTGCTTAGTGAGCGTTTGTATCTATGCGAATGTGCCATATTATATAAGAAAACATTTCGAATTAATCTCATGGTAGAGATGGCCTTGCCAATTCCGGAAGGGCATTTAACTAAAGGAAAAGTAAAACGTTAATCACATGGTTAATCAAAATGAAGAAAGAAGGTGATGAAAAAACAAGGTGATAAGTAAGAATGGGATGGAATGAGAATCCTTTGGATCTTCTATGGAAAATATAAATATATAAGAATGAAGTCCAAACACTTGAATCCTAATATAAAATTCTAGAATCCCACTAAGGTCCAAACTGTTATTTGAAGATTATCGCTATGCAAATACGCACGATGAAAATAAGTCAAAACACCTGATTTTTTAATCCACAATTCAAATTCTACATCGCTATCTAGAATTACTACGAGAATAAGATCTAAAAAGGACCAAAATGATGGTAGAGACAAATTAACTGCTTGTATGGATGGGTAGTAAAGTTTCAACATTTGGTGGCGATATTGATGGCATTAAGGTTTAGAATTTAGGTGAGACGTTCAGGATTTCATGCTTGCTTAACCTAATCGAAGCCATGGGAGGTGACGGGTGACAAGGATAGTGTGGCGATTATGAAGGACACTAAAGAGCACAGTAGTTGGGCTATGTAGATATGTTCAATGATCTATATCTTTTATAAAGCTAATCGATCCCACTACATATTCTATCTCAACATGTAAGACATCCACATCAATGATAAGGATAGTGTGGCGATCATGAAGGACACTAAAGAGCACAATAGTTGGGCTCGGATATAGGCAATGATGAATATCTTTTATAAAGCTAATCGATCCCACTACATGTCGATCTCAACATGTAAGAAAACCAAATCATCTTTCATTAATAGTCATGTCATGCCACTAACTTTTGATCTCTTAATGCAAGCTATCCATGTCATCTCAAGCATCGACACATTAAAAGAGCATCAACTATCTTATCATCGAAGATGATCAAGGGACCATGAATAATTAAACTGGCACCACTAGTACCAAATCACGTGGAAACTGAAGTCCGCCTATCTGCTCAATAACGCACCATGAAAATAAATCAAAACACCTGATTTTTTTAATCTACAATTCAAATTCTAAATCACTATCTAGAATTACTATGAGAATAAGATCTAAAAAGGATCTAAGTAATGATAGAGATACATTAACTGCTTGTAATCGATGGGCAGTAATGTTTCAACATTTGGTGGCGATATGATGGCTTTAAAGTTTAGAATTTAGGTGAGATGTTTAGGATTTCATGCTTGCCGACCCTCGTCGAAGCCATGGGAGGTGGCGAGTGACAACGACAGGGATGTTGTGGCAAGGACACTAAAGAGCACAATAGTTGGGCTATGCAGATATGTTCAATGATCTATATCTTTTATAAAGCTAATCGATCCCCACTACATATTCCCACTACATATTCTATCTCAATATGTAAGACATCTACATCAAGTAGGGATAGTGTGTCAATCATGAAGGGCACTAAAAAGCACAATAGTTGGTCTATGCGGATATGTTCAATGACTATATCTTTTATAAAGCTAATCGATCCCCATTACATATTCTATCTCAACATGTAAGATATCCACGTCATCTTTCATTAATAGTCATGTCATGCCACTAACTTCTAACCTTTTAATGCAAGCTATATCCATGTCATCTCAAACATCAGACACATTGAACGAAAGAGGATCCACTATCTTACCGTTGAAGATGATCAAGGGACCATGAATAATTAAACTGGCACCACTAGTACCAAATCATGTCGAAACTGAAGTCCGCCTAACTACTCACACATCTAAATCTAAATTATAAGTAAAAGCGTGTTTACACGTGCATAGGGGGTAAAAGAAAGAAATACCACCGAGGGCGGCACAGGAGCCGCACCGCAACGGTACGGCGCATGTGCTGAGCCTGGCAGTGGCAGCCACCCCATGGCCCCCATCTTCTTCTCGGGCCCCCGGTCCTGGAGGGGAGCGTACAGCGCAGCAGGAGCCCGCCGCACGCCGCCGTCCTACCCTCCCTACTCGTGCTCCGCACCTCGCCCCCCGCCTATCCCTCGTCTCCCCAGTCCCCTCACGGCCGGCGTAGGCACTACGCACGCCCATGCCCATCCGTCCATGCTCCACCACCACCACCACCACCATTACCAGCCGTTCCGACAAGCTCCAATCATACGAGGCACCACCACCCTCGGCAAGGAGGGAGGGACAGCTCACGCGCGCTGGCCGGCCGGCCGTGGCCTCGAGTAGATCAGCAGATCGACGACACATTCACATACACGCACGCGTACGTACACGATACACAGCAGTAGTAGGCGCCGGGGCGCACTGACACACGCGCGCCCCATCATCCCTGTCCCCCGTCCGTCCGTCCATCTCCATCCATCACCCCACCCCCACTCGTGCGAGTAGCGATGCGCCTGAGCAGAAGCTCCAAAGCCTCATGATGGCAGCTCCGGCCAGAGCCAGCAGCACTCGTAGTCGCAGCAGCAGCAGCTGATCGACCGAGCACGGACAGGGACGGCAGGCACCTCATCAATGGGTACGCCACTCTGCTCTTCCATGCCTGCCAGCCAGCTCTTCTTCTTCTTGTGCCCTTTTCTTTTGGGTTTCCCCATGCTTTTTTCTCTGTGAGACCCGACCTCGAGGCTCTTGCCCGCTGCTGCCGACGTCCGTTGGAGCAGTACTCACTACGTCGGTGTGTGTAGATTTGGGTTCTTGGGTATTTGGAACTCTGTGTTCCTCGGTCTCTGCCAAAGCTGTTCCCTTCTCTTCCTTTTCTTTACGAGCAGGAGCATCTCTTTGCCATTTGCGAATCAAGCACATTTTAACCTTCCACAACCCCACTGCAAATTTCGCCCACACCCCTTTTACGCGCATTTTCGAGACGATTATCGTTTGGTTCGTTGCTCTGGTCTGTTCAAAGGCGAGAGACGGGGGGACGAATCTTGGTTCCCAAATCCCAATGGCGCTCTGTGCTTAAATAAAGGTCCTTCTCTCTCTCTCTCTGTGTGATGGTCACATCCATCCTCTTTTGCTCGCCAGTTCTTGCTTCCCCTGCTTCTTATTCCTTCTTTTAAAGCTGCATCGATTCCATCCTTTACCTCTTTTGCTTTTTTGTTCCTCTTTCCCTTTTGATCGGTTTGATACGACAGTCTTGTCATCATAGGCATCGATGCCCCCTTCTTGACCGCATCAGTGAGTGACACTGAGCACTGAACTGACTGCCCTCACATTGCTCTCTGAGCCGCTTCTTCCATCCTGGTTGGTGTTGGTAAGCAGGACGAAGAGTAGGAGAAGGAGGAGGCAGCAACAAGAATCTTGGCAGCTTGCAATGCCGAGGTGGGATTCCGAGGACGGAGGAGCTGCTGCTGACGAGGCTGCCGCGGCGGCGGCAGTGACGACGAGGCTGGCCAACAAGATCCGGAAGCGCCGCGCGGTGTCGTCGTCGGGGGCTCGGACCCGGCGGCCGGGAGGAGGAGGCTGCGGTCCAGGCGGCCCACGGTGCTGCTGCCGCGGCTCCGGACAAGCGCGGCGGGCGGGGACATGTCGGAGTCGTCCCGTAGCCGCCGGCATTGCCGTGGTGGCGGCAACCGCGTCGCCGACGGGACAAGGCCGGCCGCGTCCGCGAGAAGGCTCGTCGACGCGTTCTGGCAGAACATGGACAGCGGTCTGCTTGAAGGGGACGTGGCGGCGGCGCCGGCGCGCCGGAGCTTGGTTCTGTGGAGCGGCGCCTCCACGGAGGTGGGAACTGTCATGTCCTGTTGTCCCACTCCCAATTGGCAGCTCTGTTGCGTGGTTGATCAATTAGTCTTGTCAATTTTAGGTGTCCAAGAGATCGAGAAGTAAGAGCAAGATCTTGGAGGCTGATGGTAAGGGAAGTCGGCGCAACGGCCATGCTCGGTGGCTTTCGGCAGATATGATGAGCAACGGCAGCGCAATAGAGGTAAGCAAACCAGCAACTACTACCTTGGATTAAATCTCTTGTTTGTAGTTGTATTTGTTCCGTTGATTGAAGCAAATGTTTCTTTGTTCTTTTTGAATACTCTGTTTGGTTAGTGCACGCGGCCATCTTTGTGTCTGATAATGCTATTTTACAATTTACAAATTGAAATAAGTTCAATGCCCTATGTGGAGGCTTTCGTCCAGAAAATGGTTGCCAAAAACATTGTGTAAACTTCTGCGCACTATACTGTCTGTATTATGTTGTGATTGGGACATGTGGTTGCTTTATGTTGAGCAGCAAACTAATGTCTGGTTTGCTGAGTTTCGAAGTGAATAGAAGCAAAATTTACTAATTTATTAACCAAAGAAAATGAAGGATCAACTGCCTGCATACTTATATAGGCTCTGAGTTGAGTGAGTTCTCCAGCTACGATTTTTAAAAAGTGAAGTCCTCAAGCTTTTGATAGTGCATAGCTAGCGAGCTAATTAATTGTAATAAAATAAAGCTCTAGCTTCATAAGGCGATACTTTGAACGCTTTATTCCAACGTAGTACACAAGATGGTTTCCATGAGTTTGATATGCTATTCCATGCCTCCAACTCCAAGGAAGCATTATTATGGCCACCTGAGAATAGTTATCTGGATAGTGGACTGCATAGGTGCTAACTCCTGAGTTCTGAAGCTACTTATAGATTTGAACAATGCCGGCCTACTTGTAAAAAAAGGGATGTCTTGCTTCTGAAAAGCGAAACCTTTTGACCTCCTCCTTCAATGAAGTACACCTTTAAGTGCACTTTGTAAACATGAAAACTTAGCTAACGCCTAATAAATCTATATAGTTTCTTGATTCAGTCACTATTGAAGTGACTAGCTGCAATTTTGCAGTAATTTGACAAAACATATAAAGTGTAATTTGTCTGAATAATTTCCAAGCTACCCATGATACTAAATATAAAACTTGAAACAAGTTATTAACTTTTTACACTTTGCTCGAGATTAACACACAAATTGGTTTGGCAAAATCTGGTATGCTTCTCCACAACTCGATGGGAGAATTTCTCTGACCATCTGATAATTGTTATCTTAATAGTCCATTGCATCATTACCGACAGCTGAGTGCTGAAGCTACTTATAAATTTAGACAATACCCACCTAGCCGTATGTAAAACGGAATGTTTTGCTTCAAAAAGGCAAAAACTTTTGATGCATCATCCAATGTAAGACACCTTTAAGTGAAAGTTGATTCTGTAAACATAAAAGCAGAGGAAATGTGAGGCCCATCTCCAAGGAAGCATTTTCATATGCACATGCATCTTGTCCACTTCTGCAACTGTCTATAAGCTTAGCTTGTACCATCTTAATTGTTTATTGTACTGATGAAGATACTTTTCATCATGTGTAGGCTGTTAGCGAAGATTAGCTATTGAGAAGTAGTTGCCTTTTAGGTACAGTGTAAACACATTAGCTAAGACTAAGAGTTAAACAATCTTGGAAACTTGAGAAGGCAAATTGGATGGTTGCAAGGTTAGTTGAAGCTAATATTAGATTAGAAAACATGTACTTGAGCTTTGAGGACCAGGACAACCTCAGATATCTTTGATTATGTGGTTTGCACGTGTTCCGGGGCAAGGAATTCAGTTTCAATCATGTTGCTTTTCTTTTGATTATGCTGCTTTTCAGTTATGGAGTTATCACCAATATTGTGTAAAATAAATTACTCCAGTAAGATTTATTTCTTACTTGCTGAACACTGTCTAAAGATTGTGAAATGGCAGTCACTAGTTGCTGAGTAAGGGATAGAATATTGCTGAATCATAGCACTTCTCACTTGCAGGCACTAAAGCTTTGTTAATCTATTTCAGGTTGGTACATTCTCTCAAGACGATGTATCAAGATGTCCTGACAAAACAGTGAACCTACAGGATCTGCAGAACAGCTTGATTGCATCTAAGGAGCTGGTAAAAGTACTTGCCCACATATGGGGACCTGGAGAACTGAATCCATCAAGTGCATCACTCATTTCTGCTCTACGTTCAGAGCTTGATGTTGCCCGTTCTCATGTTAGAAAGCTAATCAAAGAACAGAAATCTGATTCCTATAAAATTGAGGGCTTAAAGAAGCAACTTACAAAAGAAATGGAATCTTGGAAGGTCAAACAAAAGGAGAAGGTTGCAAACGCTCTCCAATTTATAGTTTCAGAGCTAGACACTGAGAAGAAGTCAAGGAAAAGAGCAGAGAAGACAAACAAGACGTTGTGCATTGCCTTAGCCAACACTGAAGCCTCACTGCAGGCAGTGACGAAAGAACTTGAAAGGGAAAGGAATTCTAAAGGAAGATTTGAGAAGATCTGCAACGAGCTAATCAGAGGCATTGATGAGGACAAAGCTGAGGTGCAGGCACTGAAGAGAGAAACCGAGAAGGCACAAGAAGAGCTCCAAAAAGAGCGTGAGATGCTTCAACTTGCAGATGAGTGGCGTGAACAAAGGGTTCAGATGAAGCTGTTAGAAGCACGGCTTCAATTTGAGGAGAAAAATGCGGCTGTTAATCAACTGCGCGATGAACTCCAAGCTTATCTGGATACTAGGAAAGAGCAGGAACCATTGAATGATCCAATGCAACTATCCCATGGATCTGAAAATGGCGCCCCTCCAGCTGATGTAGTTCCTGACAGAAATGGTGGAAACTGCAGCGAAGATGGTGCATCAGAATGCAGTGATATACACTCAATTGAGCTAAACGTTGATGGCATCAACAAGACCTACACCTGGAGCTACACTCCTTCTTCAAAAGGCAGGCAGAGGATCACGTCAAGACATGAATCATTTTCTGATAGAGGGATGGATGGCGTCAACTCGTGGCGTTTAGAGCAAAGCTTTCGGGACATGGATGAAGAACTGGAGGGAGACTGGGCAGAAGGGTGTAGCAACGGAATGCTGAACTTGGATCATGATGAGGAGAGGTATCTGGCTATCAAGAATCTCAGAGAGCAGATGTTGGCTGGGTCGGGGTTCATCCTGTCACAAGGTAGAGAAGATGCTGAAAAAGAGTATTGTGGCTTGTAAGATAAACTGTAAATCAAGAAAGTTTAAAAGTAATGTGTCGAATGGCCTCTGTTTGATGCTAGATCCAACTGTTCAAGAATATATATAGTGATGGTTCTCTGTGGATGACTTTACCCTGATAAATCTCTTGAGCTCTTGAAAGGCTGGGTAACAGGGCTGGTGTAGTGGTGTGTTCATGTTTAGTTTCATGATTTCGATGTCTTGTTGTGTGTTAATGTTCATTTAAGTGACGGGAAATAGTTTATAAAAAAGTGACCGGAAATGTAAAACAAAAGAGCGTTCATCTGACCTCCTTCAACTATCGTGTGAGTCCAATTTATCGACTCAATTAGAATCTATCTGATTTCCTTAAGCTGTCTTGGTGGATATCACGCTACCATCAGCTCGCTCTAGGCGTTCGGGTACCCGAAACTGATCGGTTCGGTTCCCCAGCTAATTCGGTTCCTAGCACCAATAGGTTCCAAGGAAAACTCGGAACCGAGTTATTTCCGTTTCGGGTAATTCGGTTTAGTTTCGGTTCTAACCGAATGGAACTGAATTTTTCAAAGTTCAGAAAAACAGCCAATTCAATTGCAAATTTCGACAACATTTTGCCTGATTTTGATGCACTCAACAAGGACAATTCAAATAGCAATGAGTACTTATTTTGCCTGGTGTGTCCCCCGCCCACGGCATGCTTTGGCTTCGCGTCGGTGGGTATGGCCGAAGGGGAGGGCAAGGCCGAGCGCCGGCGGGCCGGGCGCCGGGAATCGACGGCACGGGGGGGGTCCGGCAGGTCGCGCACTCATGCGTCGTGTGTGTCGGGGGGCGGGCGGGCGAGTGATGGGGGTTGGGGACTCGTGGGACTAGGGGAGTCCGAGTCCGAGTTCACTAGGGTTTACACTTTAGCCGGATGTATGTATTGGGCTTTACACATTATTTCGGTTCTTTTGGGTTAATTAGGGTAACCAAGGCCTGGAACCGAAATAACCGGACTAAATTCGGTTCCTAGAAACCTGGAACCAAATTGGAACTGAACCAGATCGGTTCGGTTAGTTTTGGTTCGGTTCTCAGTTATTCGGTTCGGTTCTCGGTTTTTGGTTTTTGTGCCCAGAGTGACCATCAGCTGTCCCGCCACGTCAGTGACAAGAGAAGTAAACTGGAGTTTCACGATAGTTCAAATAGTTAAATTAGACTTAAAACATTGGTTGAGCTAGCGCTCAGACAACCTATGGACACAAGGTCCATCGGACGGTCCCTCTAGAGCCCAGGAAGGAAAATCGCGGGGGCTTGCTAGCGCTAGCCATCGGACGGTGCCTGCAGCGAGCAAATGAGCGCCAACAACGTTCCGTGTTGCGAGCGAGTAATCCGGCAGTAGGCCCGCACCGCCCGAGAAGTTGCTCGTGCTGCCACAAATGTCGATTGTCTCCCGACTGCGCATGAGAACCGCTCGTGCCCCCTTCCACTTCATGGGGGCAACCACAATATTGCAAAAGACAGTCCATAAGAAATATTATATTCACCATCAGATAGTTGGTACATTGTGGAACTAGTCTATAAGCAGTCCATAGCTATCAGCTGCCCATAGAGCTATGGACTGGCCATAAGAAAAAAAAATATTAAACTCTCTCTCTCTCCTTCCCTCTCTCTGTCTCCCGCAGCTCTCTCCCGAACTAGAGCCCCAGCCCCCACGCCGGAGCCCCTTGCTGTCGCTGGAGGTCCGTGCCATCTTTGGAGGTCCGCCCCCCGCCGGAGCCCCCCCCGCTGCGGCGCCGGAGGTCTGCGCCCATGCCGGAGCCCCCCCCCCCACGCTAGAGGTCCGCCCCCACCGGAGCCCCTTGCCCCGCACCGGGAGGTCGGCACCCGCCGGAGCCCCTTGCCCCGCACCGGAGGTCGGCACCCACCGGAGGCCCCGCCCCCCACGCCCGAGATCCGCCACTCGTTGGAGCCCCACCACGCGCCGCCCCCCCCCACGCCGTGCCCCGGCCGGGGTGAGAGGGACAGCCGCCGCCGCGCCCATGGATCTCGGCGGTGTTGGTGGGGGAGCTCGTCGCCACCTTAGTGCATCTCGTCGGGGTAGGGGAGCTCGTCGCGAGGAGAGGGGAGCCGAGGCACCTCCGTTCCCCGTCACCGTCCGGCACCTCGCTGCAGGGGCCGAGGGCGGTGACGACACTGTAGGAGCGGGCGAGAGGCGCGCGGCGCTGCAGAAACGGGATCAAGCGGAAGGGACGATGGAATTTTTTTACTATTTTTATTATGACAAGCGGGTCCCGTCTTATGGACTACTTGGTCCATATACATTGTGGCAAAATCTATAGTATCAGCCAACTGACACTGGACCCGCTCTTATGGACTAGTTGGTCCATATACATTGTTGTTGCTCTAATAGTCGTACACAAGATAAACACTTGAACCATATGTTGACACCTGTTATAGCATAATATTACTAGTCAATAAGGGCTTAAAATGAATATCAACATAAGTCTAGGGGTCTAACTAACATAATTCCACAAGCTTTGGTGATTTATGACTTTGCAGGGACTAAACAGATAAAAGCAGATAAGATCGGTGAGAATCAGAAGAGTTTACATCCCATGCGATGACAAGACTTAACCGTGAAGTAACTCGACCCAAAAAGTGGACTAAAACACTCTAGAAGATACCAGAAGACACCAGGAGAAAGATGATCACGAGATGATCACCTGCCCTGGCGGCCGCCAGAGCCATTTAGGCCGGCCGCCAGGCTAAGTCAGCCAATCAGCTTCATCTTTTTGTGTTGGTTTACCACCGACCTTAAGGTTGTATCTACACCGTTATTGAAGGTCGGTTTGATCCAATGGTCATCGTTCATCGCCAAGGCCTATATAAGAAGACCCCCTGACCCCAGGGTGAAACCCTAATTCATTATCATTCATTATCTCTTGACCTGTTGGTCATAGAGGTGTCCC
>JADLZK010006202.1:0-10907 GCA_015847255.1 Hyparrhenia diplandra | reverse complement strand
GGTTCCAACTAGAAAATAGGCGCAGCTTTTCTTTAGCGCTCTTGGCCGGAAATAAACCAGCCTATGGATGTCTGTAGCTATCCAAAATGATCTGTATCGGTAGGAAGGGATCGATTATTACGTGAACTCCAAATGGTAGAGCTCCAATTAAATATGAAGGCAAATGAATAGGTTATTATATATGATGCTGTATATTTTGAGTTAGTCTACAAGTATAAATTTTTTTTTAGCTTACTGCAGTGTACCCAATGAATATATTACAAAAAAGAAATAGCGTATACATAAGGTTGGTAGCTTACATGAATATCTGTAACATAACTTACCAAATTCTAAGTTGAAGTATATATTTTTTAATAGAAACTATCTTAAGAAAAAAAAAAAGATGATGGTGTGACGATCCTTTGTGTTTAAGGATCAACGTTAGCAATAACTTCGGATCATATAATTAGAGGACCAAATTTATTCTATTCTGTAGGTATAAGTACAGATCAAGTTGAATGGAATTGAGCTTTCTCCAGGATTTGTCCCCAAATTGTTAGGAAAATTAATTAGTTACATGCTTAGATATGAAATTATTTTGCTATTTGACATTACTTGGATCCCTTGAGGAATCTGCACTATAAAATCAATAACTTTTCTTAGAAGGATTAAATCAATATATAACTAACGTGCAGGAAAAGAGAATAAGTATATGATCACGCGGTCAGGCTGATTGGGTAGATCTGGAGCGAATTGTGACCAGAGCTTGATTATGCAGCTGGCCTTGATCGTTAAGCTCTTCCATGCAGAGTTGAATATTCGGATAAAAGTATACAATAGGAGAAATTATATTATAATCAAAATTTTAGGATTGCATATACAAACTGCAAGATGCAAACATTTAGTTCAGTTTGTGATTGGCAAACATAAGTGTTGTTAAACTTGCAAAACATGGATTATAATGAAATTAATATTATCGGGTAGCAAGGAGAGTTTTTTACACTGAAAAATCTAAGTTGTACTGAGCTAAGCAACATGATAACCAGGACTCTAGGAGACTAAGGCGCTTGAGAGCAAGGATACTTCAACGATACACTGCTACATGGCTCTGTTATCACTTTCTTTACCTGTCTCTTAAATGAGGCTTGAGGAAATAGGATAAGATTGTGATTCATTAGCAAGAGACCGTTTTTAAGTAATAAAAAGCGTGCAATTAAGATTACATATCCAGTGAACGATTATGGGTGAAAGTTATGAACGATCTTGTAGTGACAACGGACATTGAGAATCCCATGAAGATATCTAAGCAGCGTATCATGCAGATCTGAAATTCAGTAAAGCAAGCCAGCATATTCCTACCCACCTTGTTCGTATTCCTTTGGCAAGCAACAACGCAACCAGATTGTGCCATGTTTTTCTTCATGTATGTTCACAGACTTATTTTATCAGCTTAAATGCTTAATTGCTATGGAATCTTCATATGCTATCTTATGATGAATTTCAGCACAAATAAGTTTGGATCTACTCTAGAATTTCTAGGACATGTATAATTCATTTTTGAAAGAAGTTTCATTGAGGAAGTTCTGGTGACAACAGTTTTGGGTATCACAGTTCATCTGAAGATTGCCAACGGCGAATCAACAACAGATGATACTGATAAACAACATCGGTTATGTATTCCATAAGACAAAAGGACATGTTGAAATGCTTGGGTTCAATATGGGAAGAGTTTAAATCACATGATGAACATGGGCAGTATTATTGAATCAACTAATCCTGCTCTGTTGCGACCAGTATGTTCCATTGAGAAAAATATTTCTAGTGACAGCAGTTTTTGGGTTACGCTAATATCCTTCATTTTTTTGTTTGAAGTATAATGCTAGTGCATCGACAAAAATGAAAAAAATATCAGAGTAGAGGACATGATTCCTACTCAGCATAGCTTTTCAAATTGTATCAAAGAAGAATGAGGGGCGAGGAGCAAACCAGGCTGGGTGGTCGCCGGTAGGGGGTGTGCGCCGCCCGGCGCCGCGACCAGCAACAGCGGTAGGAGGTCAGGTGCCACAAAATCGAGCGCCATCTTGCTCACGAAGGACCGCAGCAGAGCCGGGCGACGGCTGCATGCTGCACCACCATGGCCTTACATTTGCGGCGGCGGCTGCCGTTGGTCGCCACGGCTACATGCCGCTACCAAGGCCCGGCTGGGTGCTGCACCGCACGCGGCTAGGCTTCCATTTTAATCGGACGCGGGTAACGTGCGGGTGTGCGCCGCTGTCCACGCCCGCCCTCCATCTCGATTAAACTTTACCACGCCCGCCCGCCTCGGCAAAGCGAATATCGCGGCGCCGCCGCCGTGCGTGATCACGCCCCCGCGGCGCCCGTTCGGCGGGCTGCTGCGATTGCGCCTTCTCACCCGTGGCCACGTGTCGCCCGTCGCGCCCCAAAGGTCGTGAGTAGGGCGTAGGAGAGGAGGGCTTGCGGGTCGGGGGTCAGGATCTCGGCAGGTCGGGGCGCGGTATCGGGCGGATGCGACTCACCGGCGCCCTGGCTGGAGGTCCTGCCCGGCGCCCGGCTCGTGCGGTGGGGCGCGCGGGAGAAGCCGAAGGCGGCGGTCCCCGGCCTCGCGAATCTTCGCGAGCACCGGTTCTCCATTTTAGCAGGCGTCGGCGGGTTGGCGCCGAACCAACCTGAATCGGACGGATAATATAAACTTGCTCGCTCAATCCGGCGGTTGGCGGCTAAAGGGTGGCGTGGCTTACGGGTGCCCGAAAGCTTGGACCCCAGATTCGATATGTAGAGATTGAATAAAGGGACTAATAACAAGCTCAACTAAGGCCCGGTAGAGGCAGACAAAATAAAAGGTGAACAAATTTCAGGGTATAGATTTGAATTTATTTTATTCGGGCTAGTCATCATGTTGTCTCACCTTGGACGGTTCTACAGGACATTTGATTTGTGTCACGAAGTTGTGCGGAATCATCAAAAAAAAAAAAAAAGTTTTCATTAAAAAACGTCTGACGATTTCGGGGCGCATCGCAGGGCTACGAATAGAGCAGCCAAGCAATCTGTTCTTGTAGGTCTGCAAACGAAAGATATTACCTCTATACCATTCAATTTTTTTTTTTGTTAAAAAAGGCACTGCGATTTTAACACTTTTTATTCTTCCTCCGTATAGGAAAACGAAGTCGTTTTGGGAGAAGGTTTGGGTCAAACATTGAGAATATAAATCATAAATAACTTAAGTCATTGAGTTTGGAAATGTGAAATTATATTAATAGATTTGTCTTGATAAATACTTTCATAAAATATACATATATGATTTTTTAAAAATATTTTTATAGAAAAAGAGAAGTTAAAGTTGTGTTTTGGAGACCGGTGTCTCTCTGTCTGCTTGACTTCTTTTTCTTTGAGTATTGTTCAATACACAATGTGTCCATAAAAGAATATACAACTATGTGATGCATGCAAGCCAAAACTTTGACCGAGTTTAGTGAATATTAACATTTATGTCTTCAACTAAAAATTATAAAAATATATTTCATAAAAATTATGATATCTATTTTTTATTATAATTGTTATTAGTAATTTTTGTATTGTTTTGGTCAAACATCATGAGAAACGAGAATTGTATTTTTTCTGGGATTGATGGAGTGGAGTGCTTTTGAGGGTTACTCAAGTCATTTATTTTATGTCTTCTAACATCTTTCTTTATAAGGAATTGATACAATTTCATAGTTCGGCAATTTTGCTTTTCAAGAACAATCTGACACTTCCCAATTCGAAGTTCAAATTTAAAAAGTGAGCTATAAGAAATGTTCAGTTCATTAGTGACATTACTAGGTTGACTTCTATTTTCGAAATCAATGAAATCTACTAAGTTATGCTCAATTTGCAAATAAAAAATAATTCACCACATACAAAATGGCCCCATGTTCGAAAAGTCGCATTTACCTCAACATGTGTCTTCTTCTTTGCGTCAAAAACATGTGTCTTCTTCTGTGGTATCTGTTGTGCCCAATCCAGTTTTGATATTTACTTTGAGCGGTCTACATTCTTGAAACCAAATTATCTGCTTTAGTCACATTAGGCTTTATTTATGGAGAAGGGGAAAAAATTTAGTAAAACCGAATTATTTGCTTTGTGAAACTTTTGAGCTTTATTTATGGCTATCTATGTTTCTACTTTCTAATCATAATTGTCTAGTGTCTTTGATTTTTTAGTGATCACCATCTATTCACCCCCTCTAGCCTAGCCGGTTCCTAGATCCTTTCAATTAGTAACTATCTTAGACATATAACATGGTCATTAATTTAAGGGCACGTATGCTATGGAAACCAACTTCTGTTGTGAAAACCCGTGGAAACCATGGTAAAAACCTTGTCTAAATTCACAAAAAAAAAAATCAAATATGTACATGATGTGATGATACACAACCCTATAAAATATCTTGTCCAAACTCCATTTAGTTTGTGAGATATAAAAATAACAAATTTAATAACAAATTTAATGGACAACTTTCTAGCTTAAATTTGTTATTTTTATATCTCACAAACGAAGTCGAGTTTGGATAAGATATTTTACAAGGTTAATGTACCATCATATCATATACATGTGTGAATTTTTTGGTGAATTTAGATGACATTTTTTTTGTGTGGTTTCCATGGGGTTTTCATAGCAGTCCCAATTTTCATAAAGATCCCCGAAAGGCCTAATTTAGGAAACCTATCCTTAAGAGTGAGAATGGTTGACCTTTTCTTTTAGGAAAAGATTTCTTTCACTATACTACCCTTCACGTATATATTTAATCATCACATCAATGCAAAAGACACTTTATTCCATTCTATTACTTATTTACACTCATACTTTAACACAATACATGAATGTAAAAAGGAGACATATTTGGAAAGATGACTACTCATTCTACAATGTTCCATATTGGTGGGGTGAGAATTAAGTCGTGCTTTGCTTTTTGTTGTGACACTAGAATTACCGGCAAAAAAGAACTATATCAGCGAAGAAACTATTAGAACCAATTCTATTTGTTTTAACTATTAGGACCTCCTTTGGTTCATAGGAAAACTGGAAGAAAAACATAGGATTGACAATCATATATGAATTTTTACTATTCATGCCTTTTGGTTCACAGGATTGGAGCATAGGAATACTGTAGGAATTTCTTCCTTTGCATGTTGTTTTGGAGGAAAACTACATAAGCTTTAGCATCAACACAAATCTCTTGGAAAAAAATCCTATGTTTCTCCTATGGTCTATCCTAATGTCCGTTCATTTCAAATTCTTGCGTTTTCAATCCTCTATTTTGCAACTGCATTTCTATGCAATTACTAAGTTTCCCCCCTATTTGTGTGTTTTGCTTTTGTGTTCCAAAGGGGGCCTAGTGAGAAACAATGTAACCCTAGTCTCACCTAATCCCACGGTTATAGTTTCCATGAGTCCAGCTAACTAGTCAAAATTTTCCATATAATGATTTTGGTTCACTAGAGAAGTATTTTTGAACAGAGAATATGAATATAAATGTCTATGAAAAAAACCCTACAAACATGCTTCTACTGTACTTGTTAGATGGGTACTTCACGGTCTCAAAAAATAAGTGCTTCATCCCACCTTTTTGAGAAAACTAACTTTATAGAAAATATTATCAATATCTATATCATAAAATAATATTAAAATATATGGCATAAATCTAGTAATAGTACTTATTATGTATAATAATCCTAATAATTTTAGTACTAAAAATCCTAATAATTATTAGTACTTTTTTTGTTATATATTTTTGATCAAACTAAAACCTTTTTGACTCCTCAAAAGAACAAGATGTTCAGTTATTTTAGAATAGAGGGAGTAGATGGTGGCCCTATTTATAATTACTAAGAAAAGGAATTTCAATTAACATATTTTTTTAGCTAATAATTGTTAAGCACAATATTTTAAAACAAACATTTAAGGCATAATTTTATTTAATTCAAAATTCTAACGATGAATTTTAAATTTTAAGTGTCGATTCCGGCTAGATTGGGCGGAATTGACATGTCGGCAACGATCTTGGCGGTGATGATGGTGTAGACGGTGGTTGGGGCTGTTTGGGAGTAGTAGAGAGGGAGGAAGAAGAGGAGGAAGCGGCGGGCAGAAGTGGCGCCGCCTTGGAGGAGAAGGCAGCGGCGTCGGCGGCGTGGGCGCGCCCTTGTGTGGCGGTGGCGGCGTGGCATAGCGTGGCGGGTTGTAGGGAGGCGGGCGACGCTTGTGGTAGAAGAGAGAGAGCCCGTAGCCGGAGATCTGTTGGGAGTTACCCCTTTAATTTATTTCTTCTTAAGATTCAACTAACTACATGCCCCTTGTATTTATAGTCCGAGGGAGACTTGCATGCTAAGATAGATCTAGAGGTTTCCTTATAGATTGAAATTCCTCTTTTACAAGCAACCTATTTATTCCCTATTTTATTCCTATCTTTATTCCTTAATTATTCCTTACTTAATTCGAAGCAACCGACGTGGCGTTCTTACGGGCGATGGCGGGCCGGGCCGGGGAGGCGCTGCGCGCCGAACCTTGGGCCCTAGGCGGCGGCGGTTCTCCCTTTGTTGGGCCCTATTCCGCGATCTCTTTTTGGGTCATGACATTTCTCCCCCTTTTAATTTTGACGACAGCGTCCTCGGAGCTGCGGATTACTATTGTCGTTGTTGTGTGCGAGGCGAAAGATGGAGATCTTGCCCTTTCCGTAGAACACCATGATACGCGTTGATAAGGTTGTGACGTAGTAGCGATGTTTTTGAGAAGATGATCTCCATTCTTTGGCGTCAAACCGCTGCTCCCCGGTTGGAGCTTGATGGTTCCAAATGATGCGAAAGTAGGTTGTCGCCAATTCGTGTTGCCATTTGATGAAGGATGGGAGCCTCCGAGGTAGTGATGAAGCCGTCGAGGTAGCAGGTTGATGTGGGTGGTATGTGTACCTCTTGTGTCGCCGTCGATTGAAGCTCACAAGTCGAGGCTTTTGCCAATGGAAGCGTCAGTCTTGGGCGAGGTGGATGCGTTTTCTCTCGTGTGGGGTGCCTCTGGTGTATTGCCCACGGCTTGTTAGCGTAGTCGTCTTTGGACGTGGATGTCGTTGAGGAACAAGGGAGCCAACCGGTATGGCTGCGAGTCGTCCCTCGCCGCGCTCGGCGTGGTCGCCGCCGCGATGGTTGTTGGTGTCGCCGCTGAAGGACGTCCCAAAACCGAGTGGGGCACCATGGTATGTTGTCTCCGTTCTCCGTGGCGCCTTGGTGATGCGGAGGCCAAAAGAGGAGTGTCGTTGTCGTCCGTTTGGGAGCTATGTACCGATGTTTTGCTTTGCCGTTGGTGATGATGTCGCCTTTCTTTGGAGCCAAAAGATTGATGGTGTTCTCCACCATTGTCGATGTCGGCGAATGTCGGCGGTGTAGTAGATCGTCGGCCCGAAGGTCGGCGAGTGAGCGGCCGCCTCTCGCGGTGGCGGCTTGGGCGTCGGTTGTTCTCATCGGCCGTGGCGCCCATGTGTGGAGCGTCGTGGTTGCCAATGTCGAGGTTGGCCCACGAGGATGTCGTCGTGGTTGATGCCCCCCCGTAGTTGTTGTCGATAGTAGGCATGGTGAAGACGTGAGTCGACATCGGGGGTGAACGTCATTGGCGTTGGCATCCTTGAGGGCGCCGTTGCCGCTCATGGTGCCCATGGTAGCGTCCTTGTCATTGTCGATGTCGCCGATGCCGCAAGCATTGTGGCTAGCGACATTAATGGCGATGTCGGGATGTCGTTGACGCTCGGGGGGTGTCGTTGTTCTCGTCGATGATGCCGGGGTCGAAGACGTCTTGGTTGACGCACGTCGAGTTTACATCGTTGGAGCATGGGTGATAGAGGTAGAAGCTCCTTTGTTGAATGGGATGGACTTGCCTGGGTGACCGTGGAGCGTGTGATGTCCCCGTCGGCGAAGTTGTTGGCGTTGTTGTTCATGTCGCCGTTGTTGTCCGTGATGTCGTGGACGTCCGGGGTTGAGATTGGCGACGCCGGTGTCGACGTCGGCGACGTCGTTGAGTCGCTCTTGTTGGCACTCCGGATGTTCCCAATGTCAAAGATGATGTTGGTAGTGACCGGGGAACTTATCTGTGCCATTGTAGTAGAAGTGAGACGTTGGCCTAGGTGGGTAGGCTTTTCGCCGAACAACCGGGTGGACGCCGGTGGTAGCCTCCCGCCTACGATCCGATCACGATAGCAACAGTGGGGCACCCTTAGGGTGGGCGTGCACGGTGCTCGCTATTGGCATTTGTTAAGTGCTAAAAAGAATATGAAGGATTACGCAGTTTAATGCGAACACCTACCATTATAGCTTTTCTCTAGGATGAGTATTCTAGAGTATCGTATCCAACGTGGAAGCTTTTGGCTAAAAGAATTCTAATAAGTCACAATCATGTATCCACTAACTTAGCAAACCACTAGACTATAGTGAGGGGGTAATTGTTAAAGGATAAGTAAAGCATAAAATAATAATCTACCTAAGATATCAAAGAATAATTAAACTAATCAAGAGGTCAAAGGGAGAGATCAAGGTTCCTGGGTACTTCTCTATTAGTTAGGTTCTATGATAGCAATTATACTAATGCACTTTGGAGCAAAGCAGATCCGTCCCAACTCTCGAAGAAGACTAGGAAGAAGGTAGTTGGAAGAAGGTCTGCCAAAAGATCTCTACGAAACACCAATCCGAACAGGGGGGACTACAAAAGGCCTTCTGAGTCACTTCACCCCGGGGCTACCACAACTATCCGGTGGGATTGGGCGCAACCTCGGGTAACCTATAGCCTGCACACCAAGTCTACACTGTTGATTACTACTCTAGCTACCATAGATAACTAGAGTCCTCAATACGAGCGGAGATCCCATGCAATAATATAACAACTATACTTAACCATATATGAAAGGTATGGAAGTGAATAGAGATAGTAAATATATGGAATCATAAGTCTTGTAGAGAAGATATAAAGACATACCATACTCTCAAGACATCTCCGAATAAGAGCATGGCTCCACTCTCCTTTACTCTTGATTAGATCTAAATTAGATCTAATCTAAATTAGATCTAATCTACTTCTAATTACATGGCTAATCTACTTCTAATTACATGACTAATCTACTTCTAATTCACTAATCTCTGGGGGAGAGGTTATCCTTACATTGGGACACCTCTACAACCTGAGATAATGAAATAGAATGAGATAGAATGAATTAGGTTTTGCCCCTCGGGGTCGGGGTCTTCTTATATAGGCCTTGGCGATGAACGATGACCATTGGATCAAACCGGCCTTCAATAACGGTATAGATACAACCTCAAGGTCGGTTACAAAAATCGACCTAGAAGATGAGCCTGATTGGCCTCTTCAGCAAGCGGCCGCAGAGCGATTTGGGCCGCCACAAAGCCCCTCGTGGCAAACCATGTCATCTTTCTTTTCCCCGGTGTCTTCGGGCACCTTCTAGAGTGTTTTAGTCCACATTTTTGGGTCGAGTTACTTCACGGTTAAGTCTTGTCATCGTATGTGAGATATATTTCGAACTTTCTCCATTCTTCTTTGCATTTATCTATTAAGTCCCTGAAAAGATATAAATCACCAAAGCTCGTGGAATTATGTTAGTTAGACCGCTAGTCTATGTTGATATTCATTTTAAGCCCTAATCCATGTTTAGTTGACTAGTAAAATTATGCTATAACAGTCAACACTCGTAGTGGAGGGACGACGTCGGGCGGGCGCCCGAGACACCGTTCTTATGGGAATGGCGCCCGGTGGTAGTAGCGTCGTCGAGGGAGTCGCCCAATGCATGATCAAGGAAGCTGCGGCGGCGTTGCCGCGAGGCGATGTCGTCGATGTTGGCGCCGCCTCATAGGGTTGTCGCCCTTGGTGGTCATCATAGCAGGCGGGTCGCAGCGCCTGTGAGGGCGTGAAGTTGGCTTGCATCTCCCCTATGAGACAAGAAGTCAGAGAGAACCCCCATCCGAGCTCGGCGATCTTGTGGCTCCATCCGATTCGGGGCTTTGGCGGCGAAGCCGCCGATGGGATCGCCCCGATCTCCGATACCACCGGCCGATTCGGTTAGATTGGGGCGAATTGACATGTCGACGGGCGCATCTTGACGGCGGGCGTGATGGTGTAGACGGTGGTTGGGGCTGTTTGGGAGTAGTAGAGAGGATGAAGAAGAGAGGAAGCGCGGCGTAGCGGAAAGTGTAATCGCTGGCGGCCGAGTAGGGCTGTGGGCGCTATGATGGCTGGCGCTAGGCGCAGACGCCGGGGCGCTACTGGTGGCGGGCGCGGGTAAAGGCGGGCGGCCAGAGAAGGGCGGGCGCACGCGTAGAAGAGAGAGAGCCCAGAGCCGAGAGCCAAGCGAGTACTCCTTAATTTATTTCTTCTTGGGTATTGAACCGACTTACATGCCCTCGCATTTTATAGTCGGAGGAGACTTGCATGCTAAGATAGGGACGGCGGTTTTCGCTTATAGATTGGAATTCTCTTTTACAAGCAACCTATTTATTCCATTTTATTCCTATCTTTATTCCTTAAATATTCATTACTTAATTGCGAAAACAGCCCTTAAGCAGCGTTCACGGCCGGACGATAGCGGCTGACGATGGGCCAGGCCGTTGGCGCTAGAGACATGGGCCCCTGGGCGGCGGCCAGTTCCCCCCCTTGTTGGGCCTATTCGGCGTCTCTTTTTGGGTCATGACATTAAAATGCGTTTGCTCGCTATCTATCTTGGCGCCACTGCGCAAGCGGCCATGCTACAAAATGCGGTAGAAGATTAGATCACCACATATTTGCGTGCTTTGGCGGCAAAATGGGCGGCCATGATTGGCAAAGCGTTGGGCGCCAAACCTTCAGCCTCTAACTAAACACGCTACACAAATATGGCGCGAAATCTA